>PVJL010004072.1:0-139895 GCA_004026885.1 Lyroderma lyra
CTTCCTTGAATCCTAGGTCTATAAGTTTAGTACCTATGTCTTCTTCTATACAGTTTATTGTTGCAGGTCTTATATAAAGGTCTTTAATCCATTTTGAGTTAATTTTTGTATATGGAGAGAGTTCATAGCTCAGGTTCATTCTTTTGCATATGTTTTTCCAGTTTTCCCAGCACCACCTACTAAAGAGGCTGTCTTTTCCTGTCTTATATATTTTTTATATCACCCACAACCCATAGGAGTTATAGAGCTCACAATACAAGCTCAAACATTTGTTGAGTTTTTAATTCTATATTATCTCCATTATTCAGTATCTCTCCCTTGATCCCCTTGAGTTTCTAATTATAACTGCATTCCCAGAATTTTGGATGAATGGATCATTATTTTTTTCTTAAATATCTTTATTCAGAGGATTTCAGAGTTCACCCCTGTACTCCCAGAACCAAACACAATATTTGGCAATAAAGTACTCAAAAACTCTACCATCTTAACCAACTGAAACCCTGCCTTTCATGTTAAATCAGAGTCTAGCTTGCTACAAATTAAACCCCAAATAATGATAAAACATCATCAAACTAATTCTACATAATAAGTACATCGGTCTAATAATTGTGTTGAGATTTTCTAGACCTGCGCTGTCCACAGTAGCCACTAGCCCCGTGTGACTACTGTGACTAATGTACAAGATGTGTGGCTGAAAATAGACGATGCATTGTCCAGTCTTTGAACAAGACTTAAACTTTCTAATCTTCAGTTTCCAACTCTGTAAAATGGGGATAGTGTTACTTGTCCGTGCACTTCATAGAATTGCTTATAAGGAGCAAATCAGAAAGTGAAAGGTTGGATTTATATGACCAGACTCTGAGATGAGTTCGTGAAATAACCCAGTTCAGGGAACTGCAGAAGCTTCGACTCTGAGTGGCAGAAGATGGCAGAGGGCAGCCAGTGACTGATGAACTATTCTTCTTCCCTTTGTTTAATATTGCAATATAAAGTCTGTAATAGGATATAGGCTTAAGGATATATTATGACTTAATTTACTTAACTTAATCTGACATATCAGTTAGTATGATAATTATCCCTATGGGCTTGTTTGTTTTTATAGCTATGCACACATTTGTATTCTTGAGAACCCCAAGGAACAAAATGTTATTGGCATCCTCTCCAGAAACAGAACAGCTGCCTTTGTTTGGGACATTTCCCAAGCTGCTCCTTCCTCCATGTGCAGAGGCTGCTGTTGATCTGTCTACTCAGTATGGAAGAGGGAGGCTGGATTCCCACCACCCTCCTTGACCAGCACTCCTAGGTACTCCATTGCATCTTATAACCCGGTGGCAGTGGCCTTAGTCAAAGGGAACACTACCTGCATGGACCGTTTCCTTAAATACCCAGTGATGGTCATGGGGCCCCAGTGGAAGAAAGTCCTGGAATGTCCCTGCTCCTACCAGCACTGATCTCATTCTGACAACACTGCTGTATATGGAAAGATCAGACTGTTAAGCCTAGAAAAGTCTCAGGCAGTGGTTCTCAACTCTGGCTGCCCATTAGACTCTCCCAGGGAGGTTTCAATGTCTAAACAGACTTGATCCTGATATTCTGAGTTAATTGAATTATAATAGAACAAGGTCCTGGCATTTCAAACTTATAAAAGCTTTTGAGGGTTGAGAACCACTGGTCTAAAATAGGGACTAGAACCTCTGTTTCTCAGTTTCTCATCCAGATAATTGGAAAGACCATGGGCTTCAGACTCAGATATCTTTGAATTTTGAATTTTGCCTCATTTACTTAATTGAGGACTTGAACAAATTATTGAAATTCTCAATTTTCTTGCTTCTAAAATGGGAGAAATAATACTTATATCAAAGCATTTTGGGAAAAATTAAGTGTGAGGGCTTATGTCTGTTTTTTCTACCGATTGTAAGCAACTTAAGGATAGGGACATTTAATTGAGCAACTATACAGACACAGCAATTGCAACATTTATATGTCTCACTTAAACATCACAAAACAACTGTATGTGAGATAAAGAACAATTTCATGCAATGAAGCAAATAAGACACAGATAAATTAACTGTGTGTGCTCATAGTCTCACAGGCTACAGGAAAGCCAGGGTTTGAATTTAGATCTCTCTGACTTCAGAGTTTATTGCCTTATTCAATGCACTATGATTTCGTCCTTAGCCTGTGCTAAATGCTGTATCTCTAGCCCCTAGCATGATATCTACCACATGGAAGGTACTCAATAAGTATCCAATGAATGAATACAAATGAAAAGATAAAACTGAATGAATGAATGAAGTGCTTACCTCATGGAAGACAACCAGTTAATGTTAGTTTTCTTTTTTGTTGATTAGGCCTCTCTCCAACACTATTTAGATAAAAAGGGTTTATCTTCAACTAAGTCTACATGCAATATGCAGAAGTATAATGTCCCTTATATTATTGTCACAGCAACATAAGAATCTAGACTAGCCATAGACCAGTCCCATTCTTTCATATACTATTAAACAGGATATGATTCTAACTTGTATGTTGAGAGCTCCAGATCAGAAAAGCAAATATCAATTCATGACTTAGACTCCTCTTAATCTTCCAAATTATTATTTGGACACTAACTGTCAGCACATGTCTTGTACTTCCTACATGTGTTCTGAACACAGCTGTGCTAAAACTCTGAGGGTTTAACACATTAGAGCAGCTTGGAATAGTCGGAAAAGAACAGTATGTGGAGTCAGCAAGTCTGAGTTCAGGTTTTGGCCATTCACCTACCAGCTGTGAAACTTTAAGCCCAAGCATCTCAAATGAAGTATTCATGCCCTAGAGGTTTGGGACATTATGCTGGAAGGTCTCAGAGATGTAAGATAAACACAATGCATTCATTCAACCATTAAGCAAATCATTACTGAATGCCAGGCATTGTATTACCAGTGAAATGAATAAGATAGATAAGGTCCCTGTTCTCACAGAGCCTTAGATTCTTCAAAGAGAAACATATAAATAAGAATTCAGATACTGATTATTGCTGTTTAACAAAAAGGTAACATGTTATTTTTAAAAGGCAGATAACAAGTTCATTTTAAAAGGCCTGGTAATGGATTATTAGTTGCCTAGCAGAATCCACTTTCCCCTTTTTAATGGTATGTTGTTTTCAATTAGATGTCTACTGTGGCTACACATCACCCGTGGGGTGAGCACTGGTTTATTCAAACATTATCAATTCCCTGTTGGTTTAGGTAGTGATGTAACCTAAACAGTCCAGTCATGGTAAACACTGGGACTATGGCAAGCAATGTTGGTATCAAAGTTACTTTTTTTCTGCTCTTTCTCTCAGAATCAAGAGGATGAAAATGTAAAGACAGGAATTGTTGGAACTATTTTGACAAACACCACAGTAATAAGATTCATCAATAAATGCTAAAATTAGTGGACAAAAAAGTATGATAAGAAACAGAATATTTTTATAACTTCAACGTATCTCCCCAAAGTTTCTTTTGTATTGCAAAGGGGAAAGTAGCAATATAATAGAGAAACGTGGCAGGCACCACCTTAATTTAGTGATCAAAGTTTTCATCGTGTAATGGCCCAAGTCATTATCATACATCTCTGATTATGATGCGCTCAGATGGATGCAGCATCACTCTGTGGTATTTGTGTGTGTGTGTGTGTGTGTGTGTGTGTGTGTGTCCTGATTTTAAATCATGAACAAATGTCAGGCATATTCAAATTAGCGGCCATTCTACAAAATAATTGACCAACACTCTTCAAAAATGTCAAGGTTATGAAAGACAAAGACAAAATATTCCAGATTCAAGGAAACTAAGAAAACATAACAACCAAATGCAAAGTGTGATCCTGGATTAAGTCTTGAACCAGAAAAAGAACATTAGCGAGACAATTGGTGATACTTGACTAAGGTATGTAGATTACAGAACAGTATGGTATCAGAGAAAATGTTCTGGTTTTGATCATTTTAGAGGTTATATTAGATGTTAACATTTGGAGAATCTGGATGAAGAGTACTTTATACTTTAGTTGTAACATATTTATTTGCAAGTGAAATCATTTCCATATGAAAAGTTTGAAATATTTTAAAATTAAATTTTTAAATGTGAAAATAAAATCCTCAGCCTTTAATTTGTTTCCATGGCCACTCCTTCCTTAAAACCTTTCCTGACCTCTTAACTACTGTAATTTCATACTTATGTTTATTTCTATATTAAAATGGTTTCTACTGTGACTTAGATATACTGGCAGTCTGTGGGCTAAACTGACCTTCAATCCTTTTTACGTTTGGCTAGTGCAACAGTTTCCCCCACACTACCCTGCAAATGTAATTTGTCACAGCTCACTACTACTTATTGTCTCCAATATCAGGCTGGCTTTACTGATTTCTATTACCAGATTTTTTTTTTAGTAGTTTAAACATTTTTACCAAAATCTTGAAATCTTATTTAACAAATTAAGCAAAATATCTTTTCACAGATAACTTGACTTCAGCCTCTGTTCAGATAATCACATTCACTGATTCATAGGGTCTGAGTTAATGTTCACTTGACTTTTATTACATCATGAAAATCAGTGATATTTCATTTTTGACTCAGAAATAGCCATTAGTCACTAAATTCCTAACACTGTTTTTTGAGTTTAATAGTAGTTTAGGTCAATCACAAAATATATGGAAATGAGGAGGTTCAGAGAATTCTGCATTAATTGCTTATTTCTCAGAAACCTGATAGACCCTTGGTTTGGGGGATTATATAATCTCTTCCATAGTCTTCCTCCACCCCATAATCCAATCACCTGGAAAGTTTTTAAAATAGGTATTTATGCCTAAACTCCACCTCTAGAGATTCAGATGGAACTCCCATGCAGTAGGGCCTAGGCATTAGTATGATTGTTCAGGTTTCCCAGATGATTCTAATAATGCACCTAGGTTTGAGAATCACCGATCTTCCTTGATTGTGTTTGAGGTGGCCGAGCATCCACTGTCCCTGGGAAAGGCTGTAAGCGCAACTTTGGCAATTTAACAAAGTTTACTCCCTCCAGTACCGCTTGCTATGTAGAGTGGGTCACTAAGAAGAAATTCTACATGAACAATACCTGGGGAGCTTGTTAAGCATGTAGATTTCAGGGCCACACCCTCAGAGATTCTGATTCAGTATTTCTACTGCACATCGTGCCGATTTCCTGTTAGCCATCTCACAGGAGGACCTACACCTCTCTGTTGTTCTAAGCTTTATTTTTTAATCTCTTGTCCTGGCCCATTTATTAGTCCCACAATTTTTCCTTTTCTTAATCCCACAAATTTCCAAATTTATTGTTCAGGCTCCAGTTTCCATGTTCACCTTTCCCATTGGACTTGACTTCTGGCATTTTCTTCTTCCTGGCTCCTCACTATAGTTTGGACCCCCTCTGTGAATCTGCTTTTGTTTGTTTTGGGAAGCTGCCCACACACCTGAATCCACTCTTCCAGAGATTGCTCTACCTCAGTGTCACCTGTTCTATCTTCCCTAGGCTACATTTATTCCTGCTAAAACCTCCCTGTATTAGCTGTTTAAAAAGCCACCTTAAAGCTTAGTAGCTTAACACGACAAACATGATTCTATGGCATAACTGGATGTTTTTTCTAGCCTGGACCAGTTAGGCCAGAGTGGGACTCACTCAAATCTTTGAGACCTCAGTGGGGATAGCTGAGACAGCTTGGGGCCCCTCTCCATGTGATGTCGTCCTCCAATTGGTCAGACTAGTCATGTGGTGGAGGAAAGGCTCCATGGAAGCAGCAAGAGAACCTCAATGAGCAAGTGTTTCTTCAAGTTTCTGTTTGCATTACATTTGCTGATATCCCACTGCCCAAAATAAATCACATGGCCAAGTCCAGAGTCTGTGTGAGAAGCAGCTACCTGAAGGCATGCCATTACCACAATAGTAGACAACAGCCTTTCCCCCAGTTCCAATTATTTACACCCCTTTCATGTGCAAAATATATGCCCTAACTCTGAGAACCTCCACATGATTCATTCAGCTAGAGCATTAGGTTCAGAGTCCCTGATATTCTGATTTCTATCAAGTCCAAATGAGGATTAGGCAGTTCCTAGACTGTGGCTCCTCTGGATCAAGAAACCTGTAAATGACACAAGTTATGTGCTCTGCACACATTCAACATAAATGGGAGACAGGGACAGGATAATTGCAGTAAATACTTTCATTCAAAAAGGGAACTAAAAGAAGATACATAACAGAGAGAAGTATGGAATCTTGCCAGGCACATGTTGCCAAGTCCCTTTGGATACATTTCAGCAGGACCCCAATTCATTGTTCTCCATTACTCTTGGCCCCTCCTTCCTGGCTCTTGGCTTTGCCTTCTAAGACAACCTTCCTTTTCCATAAGAAATAGCCTGTGTTGCCCCTGAATAGCTTTGCAAGTGTGCTTGTTACTTAAAAAAATGTTGGGAGCCCAAAGGTCATTTTGCAATTTCTGTAATCTCAGATCCTTTAACTCTAAGCCGCCTGTGTTTTTTGTTGTTGTTTGTTTTTAATTAAGACTTTATTTTTAACAGAAATTTTAGGTTCACAGCAAAATTGAGTGAAAGGTTCAGGATTTTAGCAAATTATTTCCTGCCTTCACACTTGCATAGCCTCCTGCATGATCAGTATCCCTCACCAGAGCTGTACATTTGTTACAACTGATGGACCTACATTGACACGTCATAATCACCCAAAGTTCATAGTTTATATTAAGCTTCATTATTAGTGTTGTAGATTCTGTGCATTTGGACAAATGTTTAATAATTTGGATCCATCATTATGGTACCATGCATAGTAGTTTCATTGCCTTACAAATCCTCCATGCTCTGCCTATTCATCTCTCCCTGCCCCACCCCAGCCCCTGGCAACCACTGATTGTTTTACTGTCTCCTTAATGTTACCTTTTCTAGATGTTGCTATATTTTATTTTCAGTACAACTCTCTTTAAAATGTTGTAGGTGTTCTATTATTTTCAGTTACATCCACTACATGTTCCAAAACCATATTCATAATTCTTTTTGTGACTGGCCTCTGTCTACTTTGATCATGACTGGCTGCTGAGAAACAATATCCTTAAGATGCGTAGGAACTCTTGTCTACTCAAGATGTTCCCATTGGGAACCACCTTGCAAAGCCCAAAACTCTAAATTCAAGTACCAGTAAGGTTCAAAAAGAAAGAAGAGGAAGGGATTGTTCCTGCAAAGGTAGAGACAGAGGGAGAGACCAGGAATTTACAATGGCCAGATCTGGGATACACAGTTCTCACTGGATGATGTGCGGGTGGGGTGAACCCTATTAAAGGTACAGGACTGGGCGAACAGCCAGAATTTGACAGCTGCCGTCCCAATGTGTACTCCATTCCCTGAAGTATCTTTTTTAACTTAAATTATTTTATAAGTATGTTTGCAGGTTATTTCATGGTATTTATTATATGTGAGTATTATTTTAAATGGCTGGATGGTTCTCCATCACATTAATATGTTATCATTTACCATGCCCCTATAGTACCTTACTTAAATACTTTTTTGTTTGTTTGTTTTTTGTGGTGTTTTTGTTTTGTTTTGTTTTGTTTTGTTGCTGTTAAAATAAACTCTGCTGTCATCATCTTTACACATTTTTACTTTTGAGTTCATTGACTGATATATTTTCCAGTCTTTCAAGAACTGGATCACTGGGTAATAGTACAGAAACATGTTTGAGGTGAGTGAGCTAAATGCTGTCTACAAGAGTTGGACCGGTTTATAACACTGTCATCAGCTTTCTTGTTGCCTTGAAGATTTATCATCATTGAGTTTTATTGTTTTTCTTTGTTTTTTAGATTTTAGCAGACAAATGGCATCTCATGGTTTTAATTTTCAGTTCTTTTACTTTTAAGTCGAGCAATCATGTTTCCTTTTGTTAATTAATCCAAATTAATTTTTCTCATGTGAGATCTGTTCCAGTCGTGGAGTGTTAAATTAACATTAGGTCCACCAGCTACAAATGAAAAAGAAAATCCAAACAATAACAAATTTAGCCATGGCTTTTTTCTTTCTCACATAGAAGGTGACTGGGGACAGCCCAGTGCTGCCTGAGCTCTCCAAGTGGTCAGGAACCCGGGCTCTGTCCATCTTCCTGCTCTATCAGTCTCAGCTACAACCTCTACCCTAGGACCTGCATCCCAGTTGGCAGGAAGAAGATGGGGGCTGGGTGTGGGACACCACTTCTCTTCAAGGACATTTTCCAGAAGGTGCACCACTTGTTTATATCCCATTGGTCAGCACAAAGTTTTATTTCCAGAAAGAAAAAGGGAGAACAGATATGTTGATGAGCAGTCTCTGCCACATACAGCACACCTCCATCTTCCATTAGAGTGAAGAAGTGCCAGCACCGGGAGGAAAGGATGCGGTGCAGTTCAGCAGAGCGCCGAGACTCCGGCTGCACAAAGAGGTGGGACTGTGGTGTGTGTGGAGGGATTCACCGCCCCGTGAAGTCAGGTTCTCTCTGATCCTGGACTCTTTCTGATGCTTAACCCCTAGCGCTCTCTCATAGGCCTTCTATCTCCTCCCCAGATTCTCAACATTTTCAAGGCCCTGCTCATATCTCATCTCATTCTGTACCTTTCCCTTAAAGCTGAAACATTTATTACTTGTTTGAACTGATGGGTCTTGTTATCATTTCTGTATGTGTAGTTGACCCAAAGAAATGACAAATTTATGGAAAGAGAGCATAGGACCTTGCATTTTTTTCAGTGGCCAGCCCTCCCTACCTACCTAGTCTTCCACATTCTCTTATCTCAATTTAAGAATCCCTGCCTACTCCCAAATATCCTGTTTTTGGTAATCTTGGGTTTACTAGTTCAGTGAATCTCATTTGCTCAAGAAGGCATCAAGTGTTTGTTTACATGGTCAGCTTTCATGTTCTTCCATTTGGTAAATGAACAATAAGGCACTAGGATAAAAACATTTGGGATTTAGTACCATGATGTTTTCATTTTGTTTTGATTTTCACAGACTTGCTTTATAGATAATTCAGTTATTAAAGAATATATTCCTGAAAATACTCTTGCTACATGTGGCTTGAAACGTTATATCAGGGATACATTAAGTTTATGAGAAATTGGAGGATTGTGCCTAATAATCAAGATGCAATAATTTGTTTCATAAAAAGGGGCTATCTGTCTACTTATTTACAAATAGGTAATATGTATCCAGTGCCTGCTACCAGCAAGGCACAATGCCAGATAACGTGGGATCAAATACTGTGGGAGATTTAAGATGATTCAGGCCAGGATTCTGCTCTCAAGAAGGTTTTAACCTTGTAGGTAAGAAATACACACATGAATGTCAGTATATAACCTTTTAATTTTCCTTTTAACTGTTGGAGGGTGGAAGAAACCCCATTAATTGAAAGGAAAATTCACTATGGGTTGTTCAAGCACGAACAGGCAACTAAGAGTGACTCCAACCAGCCCTGAACTTTGCCCTAGAGATACTTCTCAGTCCAAGACGAGCCATCTCATCTCTGGGCCCTTTCCTAGGGTCTTCTCTGCCTTTGCCCTCCCTCTGTGCACTTCTAGTCTGATTCCTGCCAGTCTTTCCTGGTTGAACTTCAGAGTACAGTCATTCAAAAGTCATCTGACCAAATATAAAACCAAATAAAATTGCTAGCTTGCTCTTGCTAATGTGGGCTAATAGCATTACCCCAGTGTGTTATTATGCTAATAGATATTCTGCCTTTTTTCTTACCTTTACCAAGCATCAGCTACATTTTCTACTTTTATATAATACCTGAATAGCAAACAGCTCTAAGGGAGAGGGTTTGGTTAGGGAGAACCCTGCCCTGCTATAGAGGGAAGCTATAGGGTCATATAGGAGAAGCTGATAAAGTGCCCAGGAATGTCAAGGTCAAGAGGACTGTATGGACCCATGCAGGATGGCAGGCCTCCTCCAGGTGGCAGGTGGCATTTGCATGGGCATGTGCAGGGCTGAAATGTGGGTCTTTGCAATTGATCTGTTGGGCCCAGCCATGTTGACCGTTACCTGTTTTGACTTTTATCCATAAGAAGGGGCAGAAGGAAAAGCAGGTGCGAAGGGTGGGAGAGGGCCAGATTATTGAGGGCCTAGGCTAGGAAGCTGAGAGGCAGTGTGGAGTCATGGACAAGTGTGGTCTTGGAAGTGGGTAAAAGAACCACCCAAGTTCACATTTTCTATTAGATAATGACTGCGTGAATTTGGGCAAACTACTTATTTCTCATGTGTGAAATAAGGGTAATAACACTGACATCACATTCAATACACAGTAATGTCTTGACACTCCACAGACATCATTAAATATTTTGTTAAATATGGTATGCCGTAAGACTGCTAATGGCCTTGTTAGGCAGGCTGTAAATGACAACTTGATAAAATTATAAATTAATTAGTTTTTTTATAGCTACAAAAGTACTCAACAGATCGCTCATCCAGATCCATTGCCTTCACTTCCAGAAAGTTCTTGGTACTTCGTCAGTTGACAGGCTGAGGCTTGAAGAAGGAGGAACCCCAAGGTTTCTGAGTCAAAGAAACCTCAGGGGATCCAGGTGCGTGGGCGTTCCTCGTCTTGGTTGCCAGGCAGGGCGCCCCTCAGCCTAAAAATACCTGCACAGGGAACTTGGGCTGCTGGCGGGGGCGGGGGGGCGGGCAGCGCAGGAGGTGCCGCTGGGGGATTCTGGCAACGGTGAGAGGGTGCCAAGGAAATCGTGTTTTGCTTAGAGATATGGCTGAAGGCCAGTCCTGTTCCTTCTCCCTTTGTCGTGGAGGGTAGAGCTCAAGATTGAGGAGTAACCACCCTCTTCCTTTTCTGTACCCAGATCTCGTTCTCTGCTCTGCCCTGGCAATCTGTCAGGAACAAGTGGGAGGGGACAGCAAGGGGGTGAGGTGAGCACCAGCGGAGTTCCTCGGTTCTGATACCGAGCTGCTACCCACTGAGGCATCCAGCGCCCAGCGAGTCTGTGCTTATAGCATGACCACATTTGAGAAACCCCCTCCCTCTTCCTATGTCGCTGCCCCCAACCCCCGCCCCAGAACCTGGGTTTTAGAGAGCCTTCTGCAGTACCAGGCCAAGGTTAACTGTCCCAGGAACTGAGGTTGTATTTAGGAGGTGTTTCTGGTTGGCACTGTAGGCTTTTGTAGCTTATTGTATATAAAACGCCTGAGATACTGAAAAGGCTCCAGGTAGAGGGAAAGAATGAAGAAAGAAGGCAGAAGGAAAGAAGATAGCAGTGTCCTTAACTACTTCACCAACCAGAGGCAAGGCCCTTATAAACTGCCTGCCTTTGGATTACAAATAATATATCAGGACGGTCTCATCAGATTTTATGCACACCTTACTGCGTGACAATCAGAACCCAAGATCTGAGGTCCCTGCGAATGAGAACTGTGCCTGGAAGATTGAGGATTGGGAGGCGAGAGAAGAAGAAGAAATGAGCAATTAGAACTTGAAGGGAGACAGCTCTCACTGGCCTGTTGAAATGGGGACTTTTGGTCTTTGGCTTGAAGGAATTGGATATTGGGGTAGGTGCAGTCACGGGATGGATGATGGACAGAGGGTGCCCCAGAACAACCTACTCTTAGGGACACACACAGTTTCATCAAGGAGTACGTGGGCATGGGTAATTTTAATAGAATCAATTTCCAGATCCTAGTTTTCATATGTGCTCTTTTGTAAAACTGACCCCTCCGAGGCACATCCTGGTGTCGGGCTGGTGCAGGGGCTTCCAGGGCACTTTTCTAAAGGAAGGTCTACCTGACTGCAGGCTGCCCCTCACTGCGGTGCCCTGCCTCCCTGAGGAAAGTCCTCAGGGCGCCAGGCAAGGGTCCCCTTGAAGTACTGATGTCTGCGTCTTAAGTACATATTTTGTATTGATTTCAAGTAGGAGGAGGTGAAAGATTAGGATTATAGTTTCAAATTAAAGTAAATTATATGGGGCCTTTTCTTAAACATTTACTCAAACTCACGGGGGAACAATTTCTTTTAGCTTTTGACAAAAGATTATTATTGTGTGCTATAGGCCCATATTCATTTTTAAAATGAATATGGGCTTCTAACAGTGGGAAACAGTCTTCTGCTTGCCTCATCTGTTCTGCAGATTTAGTGCTGGTAATTTCCACAAAATATTGTCTTATTCTAGCAATAAGTAATATTCCTCCATGATAGATAATCCTTTTTTTAAAAAGGCTAGTTTCCTTTTTATGTGTAATGATTATTATAAAATGTTATAAATTATTTTATTTTGCCCAACTATATACTAATATAAATTGTAATGATAAATCAACCTAGAATTGATTCACATGTAGTCTTGTGGCAAAATATTTTAACTTTTTCAATTTTAAATTAATATCAATCACAAATCTAGAAAAATTTAAATTGTAAAATTTTAACTTATGTCCATATTTTGCTGTTGAGAATTATGATATGGTGATTAATAAAAGATTTCAAGCTTAAAAGTATTTATACTAATATAAAATTCTGTAGGTAATGTACATAAAATATGGGTGCAAGGAGGAATAATAAAAATGGAAATTTCTGGCTGTTAAAGAGCTTGTTCACATGCTTTTTGAACAGATGAAGGTGAGTATTCGAAACATTGAATGATTTCTAATAATTTTAAAAGTCAATGTGTCAGAAGTTACATACTTCTCAATTACTTAAACTTACAATGAAAATTTTGTTAACTTAAAAATGTGTGAGGGGGATACATAGTTTTTGCAAAAATGTTTAATGATCCCAGAACAAAGGGTTTTGTAGATGTCTGCCCTAGAAGGTGGGAGATGAATGCAGAAAGGGAGACGGGTGGGGAGGCGGTGTCAGCCCACTCTGAGATTTGCTCAGAGGTGGGGCCGGCCCCTAGTCACTTCTGGGTTGTCTCTGCCTTGTAGTTAGGAAGTCTCGACTGGCTTTCCAGGAGAATATGAAGCAGGGGGACCCTGAGTTGGAACATTTCATTCTCCAGAGTGTTTGCTCAGATGTGAACTGGCATCATGATGGAGCACACTCGTGTGTGCTGACTGTCGTGTACCCTGAAGTTCATTCTGTAACGGTCACAACTCTACAAGATAAACAGATGGTAAGTGGGACGTGGTCGAGGAGCAGCTAATCCGATTCCCTGTAATGCTAACATCTAATAAAGCTTCCATTTAAGTGAAAAGGTACAGTATTAAAAAATGCATGATGGACCATGTAGATTAGCCTATTAGCTTTCCTTGCCTAGAGCCCTAGGAGACTCAGAAGAGGAGTTAGGCTTCTCCATGGCCAGGCTGTCAGGCAGAGATGAGGTTCTTGATCCACTCGCCTTGACCTCATCTACCATCTGCTTGTGCTAACTGCCCAGTCCATTTTATCCTGCCCTCCTGCTGCTCTTTAGAGTGCCCAACCCCTTGCTTAAGACGTTTGGCAGCAAAGGCTATTTGGGCAGAAAGGACATTGGGTTCCCTGGGTGTAAGTAAACGCTAATTCATTTAGAAGCCGGTCTCTCGGCAGCCCCAGAAGTATTCTGTATGGTGTGCCCAGTTCTCACAGGAACAGGCTGTGTCCTGGAGTGTTGACTCTGGGCCTGGCCTGCGGGAACAGGGCAGGTGGGAGGGACCTTCCAAGGCCCATTGGGACGCACAGTTGGCAAGTGGAAATGAAGGGAGTGCTCAGGCAGCCACAGCCTGTGGTCCTCACAGCTCTGAAGACCAAAGAGAAAGCTTGACAGTATGAAGCAGCATCTCCAGTTTAAAGTTAAAATAATCACCATTTCAGCTTGCTTATTCCTTAATTCAACCTAAAGTCACCTTTATGCTGGGAGGGTGTCACTGTGATCTTCATGGTGGGGTGTGAGGTCTGTGAGGTCAAAATTATTCCCACAATGATATTAAGAGCTTTCTTTTAATGTTCATTTTCTCATGTGTATGTAAGAGAGGAAAAGGTTTTTCTCTATCCTCTTAGGGTTCCTGATTGGGTCTGAAAATTAAATTGATAAAGAGAAATTAACAGGAGAAAAGCCTACACATTATACTGAGTTTTTACATGTACATGGAAGCCTTCACAGGAGGCAAAGCAGGAAGAAGAAACAAGAGCAGGAAGCTTTTATATCTTTTAACAAAGAAACAATAAGTCTGTGAAAAATTGACAAGACAGAGAAGTTAGAGCTAGGAGTAGGAATGGTGAAGAAGTATCTAGAAGGGTAAGAGTTAGTTTAACAATGTTTGTTTGCAGATTCCTGTCTCTGGGCTGATGGTCCATCTTCAGTGAAAGGAGATTTTATATTCCGGCCTTAGGCAGAAAAGGGAGAACTTCTTTTCTGTTTGCTGTTTCAATTGCCTTCAGCTCAAAAATTTTAAGTCAAAGAGGCATTATTTTGAGATGACCTATTCTGGTTTCCTTCAAGTATATTGTGGAATTTTCCAGAGGCCTATGACATATGATGACAAACAGAATGGATGTTTTTGAATTCTTAAGTTTTAGGAGTTCCCGGTTTTAATATTTATTACAGTAAATATCAATAGATATAATCCATTAGCTATAACAAAAGCTCTTTGGGCTTTTCAATGATTTTCAAGAATGCTAGTTTCGAGACCCAAATGTTTGAGAATTGCTGCCTTAAAGCTTATATTTTAGCACTGTTTTATAGATTTAGAAAGCGGTCCCAAGGGAGAGAATCAGTTACTCAAGATCACACAGAGCTTGAGTCAGAATCGGGAAGAAATCTGTACACATCACACTGCCCTGGTCTCTTTGCTGATTAACTGCTGGCCACAGCAGCGAACCCCATACAATTGCTTAGGTCTCTCCAAGTATTTGGGGCAGTGACTTACCTGCCCCCTTTTCCTCCTGCCTCTCTCTCTAGACCCTTGGGGAGGAGGGGTTCTTTCTGTAGGAAAATGCAGCAAAGCAACCCTGAAGGAGGCTGCTAATTTTAGCCAAATTGGCAAAGTAGTTTGTATGTGTTGTTCTCTGGAGGATGCTAGGTTTCTCTGGATGGTACCAGGAGCAGTTTGGGACAGAACCAAGTGAGACTGAAGCAGCAGAGCAAGGCAGCCTGGTCTGCAGCAAACTCAGTCTGGACTGAAAGGTGGCTGGATAGATGGGAACAGTCACATGGTTTGTTTTGCTTCAACAATATGATTTAGCTTAAAACTTTTTAAATCTTTTTTCTTTTCTTCACTCTGCCTAAGGCTGTATGCATGCCAGCCTTTAATGACTCAGTTTGTCAAAACAATATCTGCATAAGATCACCCTAATCCCTAATCACTGGGAAGCACCTTCTCTTTCTGATCACCAAGGAATTGCTGAGCCACCTACCTTCCCTTTCCTTTATTCTGCTGCTGCTTACATGTCTATAAAGTCTTTGGAGATGCGGGGAACAGGAGATGGACTTTGGACAGGAGTCCACCGTTCTCCTGGAATGCTGGCATTTTGAATTAACCTGTTTCCATCAAAATAAAAAGACCCATTTCGCTTTTTCTTTTGTATTCCAACTGCAACCTTTATTCTGAGATTATCTTTTTTTCTGTTAATGGACTTTGCCATGACCCTTTCAGGTATATCGTGGAACATAACAGTTGGGGTACACATAAGGGGAACTTTGGAATTACCTAGTGTTTTTGCCCATTTATTCAACATACAGGTGTGGGTTCTGGGGCTACAGCAGCGATAAGACAGACACAAGCCCTTCCCTCATGGAGACCACCTTCTAGCATAGGGATGTCCAACCTGTGGCCCAGGAGGGCTTTGAATGTGGCCCAACACAAATTCTTAACACATTATGAGATTTTTTTTGCTGCCTTTTTTTTTTTCTTTTAAGCTCATCAGCTATCATTAGGGTTAGTGTATTTTATGTGTGATCTAAGACAATTCTTCCAGCATAGCCCAGGGAAGCCAAAAGGTTGGACACCACTGTTCTAGTAGGATGGTCCTACCCCTCTTTTTTAGATGCCAGAGGCTCGGAGACGTTAAGTGACTTATGTAAAGTCACAAAGCCAAGTGAGAAAAGAATTTGCTGAGTATTTTATTTACCATGTGTGTGGTACCCTGGGACATACAGCAGAAATAAGTGAGCCAGTCGATGCCGCAAGTGAGCTTGTTAGAGAGATGAGACTATTTGTACAGTGCTGCCAACATAAGCGCATGGTGGCAAGTTCATGAACTTAACTGTCAGATTTTGGGTCCAAGGACAACCCTGATAGCCATTCCAGAAAGAGTTCCAAAACTGCTTTGAAGTGCACAGCTTCCCAAGGGAAGTACTTCAAAGGTGACCGTAGTGATATTCAGCAAAGAATTCAGCAGAGGTATGCAGCACTTTTTCTAAGATGAGTTCGCAAAGTTAATTGTCTGACCTTGTATATCCGATATAATTTTATGTGGTTTCTGGGGCCAAAGGCTAAGTGAGTGCAGTAGACTGTCAGTTAACCAGCACACATGGGGATTGGTAGATAAATTTAAGCAGACTCCCTGTTAACCACATTTCAAGTAGCTGGCGCTCTCAAGCTACCAGTTGCTTGAGATTTTTTTGGCCAGTTACTTGAGATTTTGGCAGTTGCTTGGAAAGTGCCAGATGCTTGAGTTCCAGTTAACAGAAAGTCTACTGTATAAAGTAATAGTTTAACTGCTTTAATCACTTAAGGGAAGTTTTTGTGCAAAAAAAAAAAAAAATCATTCAAGGGGTTAGTTTTCTTGTTTGTTATTTGTTTCTTTAAGGTTCAAATGATCAAACTACGCATTGAAAACTCAAGTTCTTAATCTTAAATTCAACTTATAAATAGATCTTAATCTTTTAAATTTAGCAAATTTGAAAAACCATTTTTGTAGACCTTAGATTAATATGTTGTATCACTTATAAATTCAGTTAAACTCATTTAAACACTTTAAACAGCATATAAAAATTTAATGCATTTGATTTCCTTTTTAAGTCATTCAGTTACCTGACTTAAAAAAAACAACTGAGTATCCAAATAACCTCTTAAAAAACAAATAAATTACAATCTTATAAGTGTGGTGGAACTTAATTTTCTTAGTAGTTTCAATACTATATAAAACAGTGAGATTTCTGCTTAAAATCAAAAGTCTACATAGATGATGCACTGTAGAATTGTACACCCGGAACCTATGTAATTCTCGTTACCCAATGTCACCCGAACAAGTCTAAAAAAAATGAAAATATATAAATAAAAAAATAAAAAGTCTAGATTAGTTAATTAAAATTTAACTTGAAATTTTAACACTGACTTATTTATAACTCAAATAGACCAACTTACCCTAATTGTTCACATATCTAAAATACCAAATATGCACAGAATCCTAAGGCAAACTTTTAGTACTATTGTTTTGATATTTTAAACATCTCTATACTCAATTTTATCTCTTTCTAAAATAAGACAAATGAGGGAATAATTTAGATTATCCTACCATATTCTAGCATCACCTTCTCATGGAATTTTTTAGATTGCTTTCTCACCTTGCTGGAGGTTGTACAGAAAGCAGAGATTTGGGCCCAGATACTGACTAGACCCTTACCTGTTGCCCTGATATGGAAGTGATGTCCCTAGGCGTGGCTTTTACATTCAAGTTAGACAGTAACTGATTCTGCTGCTGCTCAGGGAAAATGTCAACTTCCACTCAAACTGGTTATTTGATAAGATTTTGCTTTTCATTGGATCTTAAGACACAGAAAAGTATTTTATGTCAAACATAAAACATGCTTTACTAAGAGAATCCTGAACTGTTTTATCTCCCCTATTTTAAAACCTCACAACTCTTAGGAATATTAAGATGTTGATGTGTGTTCTACTGAGGGTAGTGAGTCATTTCCATATGTAACAAATGAATAGCCTTACATCTACTTTAATATCCATTTTAAAAAGAGGCCCTGGTCTTCAGGGAATTTGCAGTGAGGTACTCTCTTCTTTAACTCTACCATGAGCTTCTCAAATAGTTACATTTTGTCAAAGATTTCTCTTGAAATTCTCCCATCTCTGCACCTAGCACAGGATGACCCATACATTTGTTAGGAGTTTAAATAAGGAATTAAATAAGAAACTATGATGAAAAGGTGGAATCAAGTGGAAAATTGATTTAGAGTTGATTGAGTAGAGACATACAGTGAAGGTTAGTTTTTGAAGAAATTTAGCAGCAAAGAGGGTATAAATTGATGGAAAGACAGGTCTAAGTAAGAATTTTGTAGGTTAATGGGAATGAGTGAGTTCAGAGAATGTAATAATAACAGATTTATTGAGTGCTTATTATGTGCATAGCTCCATTTTAAATGTTTTATATGTATTAACTCATTTAATTCTTCCAATACACCTATATGGTAGATATCACTATTATTGCCACTTGCCAGAATGAGGAAACTGAGGCACAGAGGGAAGTCATTTACTGTTATGCTATTTGTGTGATGATTTACTTTAAGATAAGTTTGTACAACCTGCAGCCCAGGCTGGTTTTGAATGCAACCCAAATCCTTAAACTTTCTTAAAACATTATGAGATTTTTTTTTTTTTTGCAATGTATATATTTTTAACTCATCAGCTATCGTTAGTGTATTTTTTCTTCTTCCAATGTGGCTCAGAGTAGCCAAAAGCTTAGACACCCCTGCTTTAAGATATTTAACTTTAACCCCCCTGGGTAGGTGGTTAGCAGTTGAAGTCTGCTAATCAGAAATCAACAACCTTGAGGTGGTCATGTCCCCCAAACCTCTCTCCCTGATCTTGCTGACTTGTTCTGCTGTCAGAGTATTGTTCCATCTACCCTGAAGTGGGTCTTTTATGCGAGGTCCTTATTGGAGTTTTTGAGGATAGAGCAGGGCCAAACCAAGCTTTTAAAAAGTAGATTTGGGGTAACAGTTTTGTGCCTCCTTGCCAATAAATGTTTGCACCTTTAGCAGAATTTAATCTAAGACTTGCTGCCGTGGTACCATGCCCCTGTTGGTGAGGTTGTCAGGGACTGCTGTGCCTCAGATCGCCAGGGGTTACTACGTCTGCCAGAAATGCGGGCAAATGCCCAACTGCTCCATTACTGAGGGCGGCATGCAACAGCCCCTTATCAGATGGCTGGAAGGTGACAGCACCCATGCTCGTTCCCAGGCCTCGGGTTCCCTAATTAGCATCCATACTGGCTCTCTTTAAGAGGAGATTGAACACAAGGAAGCAGGGTGTTAGCAAAAGACAGGGTTTTTAGGCAAAGGGCATAGCTAGAGACAGTGGTGTTTTAAGAGGAGAAGTTCCTTTAGGTCAGGAAAGAGGTGATGTGTGAAGATGGTAGGTTTAGAATCAAGGACTTGGACTGAAAGTAAAGGGCGTGGGGTTAGTACAGGGCTTAAGTTCAATGGTGGTGCGGACAAGGTCTCCTTTGTTCCTTTCATTTACGTTCTGAAGTGAATGAAGCAGGGCTGTCTAGGACCAGGACTGTGGAGCTTCTCTGAAGGGAAGCCTCAGAGGCTGAGTGTGGCCCTAGGGTCATAGGCAGGGCATTTGTCCCAACCCTTGTTGCCTATCAAGATGTCAAGGTCATCCAAGCCTGGGAACTTGTCTGTCCTCATAATCAATGAGAAGAGGAACAAAGAGCAGCCTGAAGGACAGAGTAGGCAGAGACCGCCATGCAGCAGGACTCAGCCAGTCTGGGAGGGGAAGATGATGGGGCACTTCGCTGTCCCTTTCCAAAGTGCATGGGAGAGTTCAGGATGCCCGTGGTGAATTTTAAAATTCCCTGAGGTCAAAGATTAGGACAGTCCGTTCTGGAGAAGATGAAATAAATGACTTTCCCTTTTGTTTCTCTGCAAGAGCTGATGAATAATTCAAACCAATGGTAAGGAAGCAGGCTCTGTAAGGCAGGCCAGCCCAGAGCAGGGACAGCTTGGTGGGTTGCCATGGGACTGAGTTCTCACTCCATCTCGTTTGCTCCTTGGCATCCTTGGCACTGATCCCACGCCGCTTCCCTGGAGCCATGCTCCTTTTCAGCCAAGGGGATGAACGTCTGCTACAAAAAGGCCCTAGAGGAATGTTCAAACTCAGGCAGGGACAAGCAGGCGCGAAGAGGCCAGCTGACTCCCTCTCAGGCATTTGCACTGACCTGAGAGGACAAATGAGGGGACGCTGCCATGGGAAAGAGGGCTGGCTAGCTCAGGAATCCTGTAGACCTGCTGGACCTCACTCCTGCCTGGCCACGGCATGGCCATGGGCTTCCATCTCCACTCACAGGAAGCAGTCTCTTCTCTAAAGACAAAGCCCACATTATAAGCCCCCCTTCTCATAGACTCACCTTTGACCTAGATTTGCTGATTCTCATTTGAAGGAGTAGATGTCAGGAGCCCTCAAATACAGCAGATGCCCACTTCCAACTGGAACTGAATTTACACCCTAGCAAAGCAGACACTTCCGGTCAGAGATAATAATCAAATTGTCTGGACTTTGTCTCCAAATTCAGCTATCAGTATGTTATCATTGTATCACATAACACTAAGAAAATACCTTTGAGGCACTTGAAATGCACAAAACAGCACACTGCTTCTCTCGTAAGAGCAGATGTCCAAAGGTCCTGGCACCAATACCCCATTACTCAACAGCAGAGCTGGCTCCTGGCCTCCGAAGACCTCGTTCTGCTGCCCTCGCCGTGCGGAAGACTGTCCTGGGCAGCCGCATGTGAAGTTCAAGAAAGGAATGTCTGCTCGGTATGATGGAGCTCAGAGTATATGGTTTTCAGTAAACAGTATTCAGCTTTATGAAAGTGTGTGTCACACACTAATTTGAGAACTTCTGGCAGCCAAATCAAGGTCTTGCGTGGGACAAGGGAGTGGATGTTGATTTCAACGAAGTCTTCATTAGCATTTAGCTATGTCCCCAAATGCAGAGTAAGGCACAGCTGTGTGGTTGCAAAGCCTACTCAACCAGTCAGCCTCTGGCAACTTAGTCAGTCACGCCCCGGAGTCAGTGTGCTCTGATAACTTTTGGTCACCCAGGGAAAATTAAGCATCTTATATCATTAAAACAGATGTCCTCACATTTTTGGTGAAGTAGTGCTCCCTGTTATTTTCCCAAAAACATGTACGTGGGGGCAAGAGGAATGATGTGGGAAAAGGGAAGAGACGGAGAGAGAAGGAGGTTGGGGGAATGTTCATGTGTGTATTCAGGAATGAAGGAGAAGGACTGAGAGGGAGGAGTTACCTCTACGAAGACAGAGCATTAGGAATCCACTCATTTAGCAAGCTGAACAAATGGCTCTTGGCTTGCTAAACTGCTAGGATTTAGGGATGAGGAAAATTGAGGCAATAATAGTAATGATAACAGGACACTTTCTGTGACTAAACTCTATTCCAAGCGGCTATGATCTGAATGTTTATGTCCCCCCACAATTCATATGTTAAAACTCAACCCTCAAGAAATAGTATTGGGAGGTAGGGCTATTGGGAGATAATTAGGTTATGAAGGTAGAGCCCTCATTAATGAAATTAGTGCTCTTATCAAAGAAACCCCAGAGAGCCCCATGTGAGGACATAGTGAGAGGACATCCATCAATGTGGAAGCTGGCTCTCATCAGACACTGAACTGCCAGCACCATGATCTTGGGCTCCCTGGCCACAGAACTTTGAGAAATAAGTTCCTGTTGTTTACAGCCACCCAATTTTGATATTTTTATTATAGCATCCTGGACAGACTAAGACACAGTCTTTATATGTTTTGGGAAACATGTAATATGAAAGAACAACAAATACCTAATTAATACAACACAGGAGAATGTAATCAGTAGTGCAAGAGCTATGGAATTGCACAGGAGGGTGACATAAATTCTGAAGTTGAAAGTGGGAGATAGGAAAGGCTTCCTGGAGAAGAATATTTGTGTGGGCAGCCCCGGCACACCCAACCTCCCACTCAAAGGGATGGTAGCATGGCAGTGGCTCTCACTCTCAGCTGACCACTTAGGATGCTGTGATTCATATTTGGATGAGCTCTCTCATCCCCCATTTGCCCTCCTTTTTTTCTGTGGAGATGTTGGGAGGTTGAAAATGACTCTCCCAAGGCTTACATGGAGCTAGAGCTCTACATGAGAATGAGAATCTTCCCAGGAGCTGCCTGTGCATGAGATTTGGATGACACACATGGACAGAGGCTGTCCTCTATGATGATGGCCAACTAGTCAACTCCAACAGATCTGAGTGTTGTAGCAGCTGGCCTCCAGGTTCACAGGGTGAGGCAGCGAGGCAGCCCAGTGGTCATCGCAATGATGGCAGCAGCCTGTTCTCTGGGTGCAACCAGGGAATTGATCATGAAACAAAAGTCCATTGGCAGCTTCCCGACTTCTGCTCCTGCAGCATTTCTAGTCCAAAACACCTGGAGTAGTTTCTGTGTCCTGCACTGAACCTTGAGAAATAGAGATGTAGCGAATGACAATTAACAACTCGCACAGATAAATATTAATGGTAATACAGAGAAAGTTACAGCTAACCTGTTCATGGTCACATTTACCGCATCCATTCCCTACCCTCCTACAAGTCGGCCACTGTTCCACCCCTCAGTGTCCTATCATTAATATCCAGCAGTCCCATTCTTGTGGAAACTCACCTTAGTGACCCCTCTATTGATTTGTTGCCTCTCTTCCCTTCCTTAACACTGTTTCCTTCTGCCTGTTTTTCCCCACAATTGCTCCTTCTCTGGCTTTCCCTCTGAATTCGCTTTTCTTCTACCCCTGTCGAACTGCATAAACCCTTGGCCCTTTGCACTTCTGTTTTTGTGCTCTCTCCCTTAGAAAAAAATGGATTTATTCTTTCTTTTGTCAGTTCCTAATTATCAAATATGTGCTAAGTGCTATGGCCAATGTGAAGACAAGTGGCAAGACTCATGTTCAAGGAATTTACAGTTTAGAAAGAGAGGTAAGTCAGGCATATAAAAAGCATATTTTATAATAATAAGTATTATAAGAAAGGTATCAAAAAGGGCTTTGAAATCAAAGGTAGAAAATCAAGGAGGTTTCATGAAGAAGGCAGCCTGGGAGGTGAACCTGAGTGGTGAAACTGGACTTCAGAGAAAGGAAAGCGTTTTAACAAGAGGAAATGGCATAAGAAAAATTGCATGGCATTGAGAAAGTATAAGATACACAGGAACTTTTTATACTCATTCCCAGAAAGCAATCTAGTGGTGAGATTGTGAGCTCCATGAGGTCAGGAACCTTGTTCACCAGCTTGCCTCCATTCCTAGATGGAGCGTTGTGCCCGGTACGTAATGGGCATGCAATATATATTTGTTGAATGAAAGCCTAGAATGATGAACATTCTCTCCTGTTGTGCCAATGGATGAGTCCAGTGTAGAACCCTGAAGCTCTCCTCATCCACCTGCTGCAGCCAGGCCACTAAGAGTCAACATAGGGTAATAGAGTCCTGATTTAAGAACTCCCAATGTCTACATTTTCCATACACCCCAGCCAAAGAGCTTGCTCCTTACTTTACTTTCTACTCTTCTGTAGTTACCCAACCTATATGGTAAAGGTGCCACCAACCATCAGCTAATCTTGGTGGTTCTACCTTCACGTTATAGCCAGACTATGATCACCTTTCACCACTTCCTCTGCTACTGCCCAGTCCGTCGCTCGCTTTCCACTCTTGACCCCTAACAAAGACAGCAGCCAGAGGGATTCTTCAAAGAATATAACTTGCAGCCCATCACACACATACCCTTCCCCTTCTCCATGGTCTATGAGGCCTCACGTGATCTGGGCCCCTGACAGCTTTAGGAGGAGCCATGCACTCGGTGGAAGAGTAATAACGCTCCTACTTTTGTTAATTCCATGCCAGCAAATTTGTTGCTTGCATGTGGTGAGATGTGCACTTTAATTTTTTTCCTACTTTCTTCCAACTCTTGCCTATTACACTGAAGCACGTTTTTCCTTCCCTTGTCTCGGTTTCAATTGTGAGCCAAAAGACAAGCCATATTAAGTCAAATAACACTAAGAATAGTGATACTGATGTAACTACCCTGGTGTTTGCAATGAAATTAGATTAAGCTAAGAACCGAGTGTTGGCATCTTCTGGTCTGCCAGAACTGCATGTCTGTGGAGTCCTTTAAGCATCCCCACAAGAGGTTCCCATTGCCTCCTCTTCTCTGACGTCATCTGCTATTCTTTGATCTACGGCCTCCTTCAAGTTATAGAATTGTTCCAAGATAGTTCTTCCTCCTCATCTAGGGATTATTGTTTTTATGATTTGTTTAAGTAATAGTATTAAAGCATGTTTTCTGAGTTCTTTCCTTTGCAATAAATAAACAATTTTCACCAATATTACTAATTAAATAAGCATTCATTATGTTACTCTTAGGATATAATCACCACTTACTACATTTTTCTGTGGAAAAACCAACTAATTTATTATAAAAGGAATGAAGGAGCAAAGAAAGATCATTGCATAAAAAATGAAATTATTTTAAAAATACATTCATTAACTTCTTTTTCTTTTTTTCATTGTTGAGGGGAAAGCAGAGTGAGTCCTGGTCCCCAGCATCCATCAATACATAATATAAAAGAGGGAGCAAAACAACTACACACACACACACACACACACACACACACACACACACAAATGAGGTAACCACAAATTTCAGAGTCGGACAGGGCAAAAAAGTCCACAGTAATCAAGATAAATGTCTGTGCCAATGAAGAGCCCTTGTCTCTCAGTCCAGCACAGCATTCTCAGAAGCCAAAGCAGAGAAGAGCTTCAGAGAGCTCAAGCCAGATCTGTTCAGAGGAGGAAGCACTCCCAGGAGCTCACGGTTTCCTTTCACTGCACACCTGTGCTGGTGCCATGGGCCCCTGCTAATCTATAAAAAGGAGACAGACAGAATATTCATTTTAGTTTGTGAGTCCTATACAGAGAGCTAGCCAGGCTAGGTAAGTGGAAATAAAGGGATGGGCTGAGGCCAGGATTTTAGAACTTGAAAATATTTTGCTGCCTGAGAGATTGTCTGCAAGCTGACTGTGATGACAGTTGGCTAAAGGCCTTCACAGATGCATTTCCCAAGCAGTTCCAGACTTAATGAACCCAGCGAGCATCCTGTGGGGCAGGGCAGTCACATTATGACCAGATTACGGTAAGGAAGTGGAGAAATCTAGGGGTATAAATGAATGATGGGGACATCAGGAGTGAGCATCTCAGCCTGAGTTCTCATAAACACTTTTGCTTCCAAGAGAGGCAAGGAAAAAGGGCGGCTTCAAGGGTGAGTGCAACTTCAGGGGAGAGCGGTGATTTTCTAACTGTGCATTTAGTCCCTTGCCTCCGTGTTTGCACGTGCTCCCAGGAACGCTGCCTGCGCCCGCAAAAACTGCCTCTTTGCAGTGAACATCCATCGTGCCATTTGGCTGTCCAGCACTTTCCCGGATCCTTCCTCAGCTAGAAAATTTTCAGATTCATGATCCCATTTCCTCTAGGATGGAGCCAGAAGTTCATTTTCCCAAATTCTTTTGCAATGGGGGAGAGGCATGGGCCTGGCCTCCTCAAATGCACCTGTGCAAGACGTTGATGAGAGGAAGAGTTTGTAGAGTCAAGAGTGCTGAATAGAAGACTTCGGACAAGGGCGACAGAGAGATGCTCAGTCTGTAGAGGGAGAGGATGTGATGGTCCCATTGGCCATTCCTGCAGCACTGTAACAGCAGTCTCTCCTGGAACAATAATAGAGTGTTGGTCCTAGCTGAGCCAAATTGTCTGTCTCTCCCAGATATCCTGTGTGGCAGCCAACATAGTCCAGTGAATACAACTGAGGGAGCTACAATGAATTCTGTTGTTTGCAACCAAGAACTCTTACTAATACTCCTTGCACATGTAGGGGATGCCAAAAGACTCAGTGGTCAAAATGAACATCTTAATAAGCATTTAGGTATTCCAACCTTGCAAAGGAAGAGTATGCATGTGCTTACCCTCATTTTAAAGTCGAAGAAACGGAGTCTCAGAATTGTTTAACAATGTTCTTGAGTGATTTAGTACAACCAATTTAAAACTAGAACCAGGCTTTCTCCACAAAAGTCTGAGTGCCTCATAATGTAAGGAAAGTTGAGTTACATTCTTGACTGAATTTAACTAAAAATTCTCAAAAACACTTTAAAAACCTTCTACTAAGTGGCTATTGGCTTCAAGTACTCAGACGACTATGAACAGGTCTGGGACTATGGGAAAGAGGGACAAA
Source organism: Lyroderma lyra (assembly GCA_004026885.1). Classification (NCBI taxonomy): domain Eukaryota; kingdom Metazoa; phylum Chordata; class Mammalia; order Chiroptera; family Megadermatidae; genus Lyroderma; species Lyroderma lyra. The sequence goes on from PVJL010004072.1 coordinate 26,181, forward strand.
ATGAAAAGGAGTGTGAAAACTGCTGTGATCATGGTGATACTTTAATGCAGTATTTAAAAAATCAATGGAAAAATTCTTGGTGAACAAAGTATCAAAATTTTAAATGAAAACAGGATGCAGTATGACTGCATTTCCCCCTTTATCTCATGTTCTGATATAGTCACTGATTTTGTTTTTGGGAACTTATACATATTATTTTTAAAAAATAATAGCACAAATTAAGCTGCCCAATTGTCTCCTCAGATATTCAAAATTTGAATCTTTATCCACCTGGTACTTGAAGTTTTTCCAACAGAACACTTAGCACCATCTCCCTGTGAGTACTCCTAAGTTTGTAAATTTGAATTAGAGTAGAATATCCCTGTCTAGACCTGTCTGGATCTTGCAGAAATATTAGCTCTGGCTGACTAGCTAGAATAACAGAGTAAAGGAGATAAAATAAAACACAAAGAGACATAAGATTAAATTTTAATGAATATCTAGGCTGTTGGCTATCCAGCACCTCTAAATAGACACCTTGATAAATCATAATGATGATAGTGGTGATTAACATTTATTTGACTCTATGAGCCAGAGACTGTGTTAGACACTATAAACAGCTGAGGCTTCTTCTTACAATCCCTGAGAGGTTGGAACTCATATGAGGTGAGGTAGAAGTCCCTGACCAGAAAGTGGCAGAGCCGCAATGCAAGCCCAGGCCTGATAGACTGCAAGGTTGATGTCTTCCTGCTTTACTGTTTCCTTTCAAGAAAGTAATCTGTTCTCCTCCAAAAATCAAGAAGTCTGAGGGCATCAGGACTGGATTTCCCCAGCAGGCCAATGGACATCCTTAGACTGATGGCTTGGGGAAAGCCTCACCTCCTCTTTAATGAGTGGAAAAGAGGAGCCTCACCTCCTCTTTGATGGGAGCAGTGGAAAGAGAGAAGGCAGTGACTTTCAAGCGTGCAGTGTCTGTCTGGTGACCGGGCACTACTGAATTATCCCTGCCATGTTGTCAAGTTTGTCCAGTACCAGAGGATAGCCTCACATATTCATGGTCATTACATACCCCTGGAAGTTCTGATGTGAGAAGAATGTCTTCAGAAGACAGTCTGCGACAGATCGGAAAACTGAGGCCCAGGTAACTAAAGCAATTTCAATAGTGAAGCTGGGACTGGAACCCAGTTTTCCCAATTCCCAGGTAGACCTCCATGCAGCCCACCAAACAGCCACTCAGGGTAAGGCGTCCATTCTACATATCCAAAGGCTGTGCTGCATCAGCGAAGCTCAGAGACTGTCCTTTAAAGATGTAGTCTAGACCAGAGGTCAAAAACTGGCATTTTATGGGCCAAATCTAATTTGCAGATGTGGTTCTTCCCCCTGGATTTGTAAAGTGTTTTTGAAACATTTGAACTAATTGATATCATTTAAAAGTCAAGAGTTTTCATATACAAATCCAGATTTCTGGCTTCTTTTGAAAAATTCCAAGATCAGGACACACTGGGACCATTTTCACACATGGCAACTATTGGCTGGAGTTGCTGGTGTGCTGGAGCTGGCGCAGAGCAGCTCACAAGTGCTCTCAGAAACGTGGGCCGATTGTTAAATAGTTGGTAGCCTGAAATAAGCCATTGTGAGGTTGCCTGCACCATAGGTATTGGCTAAACTACAAATTTATGCTTTTATTTCTTCTTCTCTGTTTCTCTGCCCTCCCCTCTCCTCCCCTTCTCTCCTCTCCCTCCCTCCCTTTCTCATTCCCTCTCTTCCTTCCTTCTCCCATCTTTCTCCCCTCCTTTCTCCCTCTATCTTCCTCTCCCTCCATCTCTTGCTTGCTTGTATACTTGCTTTTTTTGTTTTGTTTTGTTTTGTTTTCTTGACTACCAGTTTACTACCACATCATTGGCTGGAACTAAAGGGAATTCACTCTGTTTTAAGAAAAACAGGGTTCTACTAGGTCATCTTCTCTTATTAATGTTACACCCTGGCTAGGGAAGGAAGTGGAATTTATATCTCTTAGAACAGAATGGATACAAATGGTGCTCTTCCTAAAGCAAGCTTGCATATTGTTGTTGAATAAAAGAAAAGGGTCAGTCATCATAATCTCTTGATTTTAAACTCTTTTAAACCCTTTTAAAAAAACAATTCAAGTATAACACAAATGTGCAAAATCTAAAAGCTCAGCTTAAGAAGTTCTCATAAAGTGAGCATCACTTAACAGTATCTAGTTCAAGAAAGAGACTATTGACAGTACAACCAGAAGCCCCCTTATAACCTCTCCCAGTGACACCCCTGTCTCCCTCTCAAAGGAAACCGCCTGCCCGACTGTGATTTAGTTTTGCCTGTTTTTGAACTTTATATAAATGGAATGCAGAGTATATGTTCTTTAATATCTAGCTTCTTTCATTCAACATTGTATTTGTGAGATCCATGTATGTTTTGGAATGGATGAATTCAACAGTTCTTTCTATAAATATTCCACACTTTATTTATTCATTCTACCTTGGGTGGTTTCCAAATTGAGCTCTCTTAGCCTAAGTTCCCTCAAAGGGAGAGCCCAAAACAGAGGTTTGCTGCCCACACTTCATTTGGAAGTGTTTTCCCTGGGAGCAGATGTGTAGGCCAGGGAGTATGAAACGAGAGAAGAAGGGAGGCCAATAGTGGATGTGTTATTAAGTTAACCACTACTACAGTTAGCTGGAGTTTAGCCCTACCAGTGTCTTCTAAAGGGCCAGCCTTTAGAGTGCCTTTTAGAGCTGTCCACCAGGGAGAACAGACGATGGAAACACTTTTCCATGGTCCATGGGTTCTTGCCTCCCATTGGCAGAGGATGGTCCCACCATCACACACTCTCCTGTTCTCCTGCATGCACAAGTTTTTCAGGGAAATCCCAACTCAGAGAAAATGCATTGCAGAAAGTCAGATGTATGTGGTATAGGTCCGACGCAAGGTATCCTGATTGCACCCGCAGGAAGCCAAAGTCTGCAGGAAATCAGTTGTAACAGCAAAGGTGGGACCAATAGGATTTTAAAGTTGTGCAAAAGAGGTGTCCATACATTGGCTTTCTTTAGTAGTGTGGCTGTGAGCAGTCCTGTGCATGTGCCTTGGTGCACATGTGTATATATTTGTTAGGCATGTTCACAGGAGTGAATATGGAGCATAAGGTATTTACACATTCAACCTGAGGTGTAATGCCAAACAGTTCCCTAAAGTAGTCGTATTTATTTACATTTCCACCAGCAATGTCTGAGAATTGAAGTCACTTCAGCATTCTGTATTGTCATATGTCTTTTAAAACTACGACTTTAAAAACTATGTATCACTTTCGAATGGCTGAAGATTGCTGCCAGATTGTGTCTCCTCAATGGTTTGGTTCACTTAGCACCACGTTTTATATCTATCTGGTCATCTGAGTGCTATGTCCTGGGCTGCAGATGTGCTCGTGTATTCTGGGCTATTGGAGTGAGATCAACAACTTCGCACTTGACCTCAGTGGTAATCCAAAGTAAACAAAGAGAAAGGAACAAGACATGTTACATCCCCAAAAGAAGTGACCATAATTCATTACATTTCATTTATCAAGAAAAGATTCCAAGACTTTGATTAATTTGAGACTCCCTGTTGTGATAGAGAATTTCTTCTTCAATGGGGTGTTATAATTCTTACCAGTAAAATCCAGGGGCCTGCCTGCTTTTCCCTGCTCAGACTCTAGGCTGCCTGTAACATGTAATTTTGGTAGGAAAACAGAAGGAAGGAGAGACCATGTTTCAAAGTCTGGCCCCAAACTTATTTTCTCCTTAGTTCCAACCCAAAGTAAACCCCCACCTGACTCCTTCATAATGAAATAAAAAAGAAAAAACAAAAAAACAAAAAAACAAAAACCCAGCCAATGCTGAAGTGCTCTCAGCTTGGCCTGAGCTTCAGAGGAACACCTAGGAGATGCACCAAGTCTAGGGAAATCACACTTAAGTCTCTCCAGCTTCTAAACTTCTCTTCCCAAGACAGGGAAGGGGAGTTAAATGGGATGTAAAGAGTTCCTATTCACGAAGCCTCCAGAAGCTCCCCACGTCCCTCCTCCTCTGTGGTGTCTGTGACCATGCCATTCCTTGACCACTATGAGCAGAAACTCTGTAGTCCTGCCTCTACCCTTTGTGTTGGCCCAGCCCACCTAGGATCTGATATAGAGAGTTCCTGGGTCCACTGCTGGCCTACCGTGCTCTGCTAGGCCGTTGGAGCTGTGCCTATAATGTGATGTCCTAGGGGACCTGGGGAGACCTCTTCTCTAAAAAGATGTTTTACCCACTCTTTCTTTACTATGTGCAAAGGGAGGTCAAACTGACCTCAACTTCTTATACTGAGGAGCATCCAGATGTCTTCAAGTATCTCATCACCCTCTCACCTCCTAAGGAAAAAGGCCCAAGATTGTAGCATTTTCTTTCACACCTCTACTCTCTGCCTCAGGGCAAAGCTGGCTTGTTCTGGAGCACTTCTACATTTTGGAGACTCTAAACATGCTGATTCAGCATACTTGTTGGGAGCAGACTTCCATGAGGATGATGTGGGGAGCCAGTCCTGAGAGCTTTCTGCTATAGTTCCTCTACTATAATAAGTCAGTATTTATTGCTGAACTGACTATGTATAATTACTAGGAACTTCATATACTCTTGTTTAAATCTTACAACTCTTTGAGACAGCTCCTAGAATTCAACAATTTTGTAGCTTAGGGAAACTGTGCCTTTGGATACACAGTTAGTATGTGGTTGAGATGGGATTCAAACCCAAGCAGCTGGTCTCCAGAGCCCGTACCCTCCATAGCTATGTTGTACCAGGTCTTGTCCAGTCACCTAAATGAGGAATTGCAACTCTCAGTTACCTGCTGTAATCTACTTTTGGTGGGGTTTTTTTTGTATTTTTTTGTTTTTTGTTGTTATTTGTTTTGTTTTGTGGTCCTGACTTCCAGGACTACACTGAAAATGACTCCAGGTCATTTACAGTTATCAGAAGTCTTTGTTCTCCCTTCTAGATGACTGACCTGAGTTTTATTAACAGTCTGAGCTGGTGCTACCCAATAAAGGTGTAATGAGAGCCACAAAGGCAAGCCTCACATATGCAATTTTAAGTTTTCTCGTGACAATGCATTTTACCAAGGTAAAAAGAGGTGAATTTATTTTAATAATGTATTTTATTTAACCATTATTCAAAATACTATCAGTTCAACACATATATATTCAATATAAAAGTTATTGAGATAACCTACATTCTTTTTTATCTTTTTAAAATCTAGTATGTAGTTTATCCTTATAGTACATCTTACTTTGGCCACATCTTAGGTGCTCAGTACTGGCTATCAAAGTAGACAGAGCAAATCTAAACCATCGGTCCCCATGATCCCAGCATCCTTAGACATTTCCTATTAAAGGTTTCCATTCTAACAGTGTGAGTACAGAACGCAGTACGTGGCAAATAGTAAGAGGGCAATGCATGTGCTACTCTTCTAGCTTTTGCTTTTATTAAATCATCCTCATACTGACTTATCCTTTCCCTATTATTTTGATGCATTTGTTCTCCCTTTTCCAGGTGCTTGGAAGGGTGTTTGATGGTATCCCTAAGGCTGAAATAGCTCATCTGTCCAGAACCAAAATTGGACTCCTGCTCTGCAGACTTTCCCCCTAGCCCTTTTGTAATTCGTAGTGACTTTGGACTAGGTAGACCCACAGGTGACAGAAAATGCTTACTGGTGAATAGTATTAATGTCTAGAGAATGTATAGAGCATTTTATCAGAAGAACATCTGTAAGCTATTTCTTAGAGTTAATGTTTTATCCCGGAAGTGCTACATTGCTCCTGTCAAGGACAGATTTTCTTGTCTCTTGTAAGTAGTAAATATAACTGGGGTTAAATCTCATACTTAAACCAATGCAGTGGTTTTTAATGAGGCAGCATATCAGAATTACACATTGGGGGAGATTTCTCAAAATGTTTTTCTGCTCCAAGAGTCTAGTATAAATGCCAGTCACAGAACCAGGGGTGTGTATATTTTCATTCTGGCACTCTTCCCACTTCCAGACCCCGTTACCCTGTTACTGCCTTCCCAATCGAGAACTGCCATCATGGTGGCTTTTCAGATAGATAGCATTTAAATCAGCACTCTGAAATGAATGTTGAGAAAATCAAAATAGTCAAACTTCTGGCAAAGGCCATTCTATCTATGTCTTGATTCTCTGCCTTTTCAAAGCATCCTCTTTTTCCAGTTAACACAGAAAGGCTCTGACGTAACTTTCTTTCCCTAATGGTCATCATGGTCTTCTCCAACATCAGTTCCTTTCCCCATATATTTTAGGTGTGGCCTAGGAGACATAGCAATAATTAAGTACATACAGCACATTAAAGGATAGAGCCCAAATTGAATCGAGGTCTCCCACATCTTATCAATTTATCCAATAACATTGTCTTTCTCTGTAGAGGTTACTCTTTTATGCACATAAATGAGAATTAGAACATCTATGCCCTGCTCCTTTCAGCAGTATAGCTCTGCAATGAGGCATGCTGCCGTCCATTTCACTAGAACATTTGCCATAAATTTGCTTTTAAAAGACATTCTCTTACAATACTGTCAATGGCCCTTGCATTAAAAATGAGGAAAATATGGAAACATGCATTAAAATATTCGGAAATAAATGGCTTCTTTATTACATAAAAGCTCTCATGTGTCTCAAAGGTACTGAGAATAGAATAATTTATCGTAAATGAGATTATTATTGCTGGGAAAAGGTCTATTTTAATGCCAGTTTTCTTGGGGATTAAACCAAACCCTAACAGTCCACTGGGGGTGTTCATAAGTGTATAAGTCAAATACTTAAAAGCTTTAAGTGCAAAATATATGCCGATGCAGCAGTCTTAGGGAACGCACACATATTGTTTGTTCTTATCTCTGGAGGGTGGGGGAGGTGGTCAGCTACAGTGATCAGAAAAAAAAGTGAAGATAATGACTTCTCTGAAACAAGACCAAGATCCACTGTGCTTTGGGGGTTTGAATTGCAATGTCAGAACCTCAGACTCTTGGCCTCCTGGGTCCCTGCAGCTGGGTGGTGTCCAGTATCAGGGATACACTCTGCAAAACAAATATTGTCTTGAGAAAATTTTATCCTGTTGTCTTTTGGGGCATGTATTTTGCAAGAAGATAAATGGGGACCCAAAAGGAAAGCTGCAGATCTGGAGTTAAGAAAGAGAGTGAGTAGTATTTTTCTGATATAGAAAGAAAATAGGGTGTTCTGGTCAATATGCACAAAAGATGTATGGCCGATTTTCAGAGACTCAGATCAGATGTATTGCTCATGAGAATTATAGGGATTATTTCTTGATCTCCCTTTTTTGAATTAGGGTCATCTTTATAAATATTAATTATCATTGTACAGTAACTTGAGCAGAGAGTCACTTAAACCAGCATTTATGGAACAGTGTTTTAATGGACTTGGGGGAGAAAAACAAACATTCGCACTAACCCAGGGTGTCTAATGACTTCTGCAAGGCAAGAGAAAAGTGGTGGGTGTTCATTTTGCTCCAGAGTAACGTCCATGGAGAACTGGCATGCTGGAGGTTATAGTTCACATTCCCTACACATACTTATAACAGCTTAATTACATAATCCAGCATTGTAATAACAGAGGAAAGGAATCCTATTTATTTCCTTCCCAGTATCCTTTATCCCATGTCCTTTTGCAACTTTGTTTCTGTTCTGTGCCCTGTTGTCCTCTGGAAAGATCTGTGGAGTTGAGCACTAAAATTGTCATGATTGACTTTTGTTTAGAGGGGCGGGGCGAGTTTGGGCACGCAGGGTCCAGAGCTGGATGAGAGGAACTGGCAGAGAGGAAGTTTGCCTTAAGGACAGGCCCCCCAGGACTGCTGCTTTGGCAGTTTATTCATGTCCTTGGATGTCTGCACCAGGGTTATAACAAGAGCCAGCATTTATTAAGCATTTCGTGTGCGCCAGGACCTGTGCATTATCTCCTTTAATCCTTATACAACCTCACAAAATAGGCACTGTTATTTCTATTTTAAAGATGAGGGCTCAGGCTTAGCAAGGTTAGGTAAAATCCCAAGTCCACACATCAACTGAGTGGCTGATCCATGTTGTATCTTATCTAAGAGATTGAACTCAGACCACTCTGCTCCCGACCCCACCATAGACATAGCTTCCTTCTTTACATTTTTCCACTTTGTGTCTCTCCTTTTTAAAATGATGATGACTCAGAAAATATGTTCATATCATCTCCATTCTTGTAAACTCTTAAAGAGCAACATGGCCATCCCTGGATCAAGATTTATGGGGTCCAAATTCTTACCTCTATGTAGCCACCAACTGACTGTATTATAGTGACACTTGTCCATTGTGCCTCAGTTTGCCCATCTCTAAAATGGGGGAGTTGGACTAGTTGCTATCTGAGGATGATTTGGCCTCTGACACTGGGTGACTCTCTGGGGTCTAAGAGGGTTATGGGGCATGACTCACCTGGGTTGTCCCCACCTGGGCTCTGAGTGTCAGAAGGACAGCACCTATGATTGCAATGACTGGATTTCCAAGCTCTCATCTGAATCTTTGGTTAACAATAAGCTATATTATATTAATAACCTGTTCCAGACATTCAGTCACATGGAAAATATGGCAGATCAATCCAGACCTACCCTCTTGTGAACAATGAGTCACATCAGGACCCTCTCCTCTGACACTCAGACCCTGCACTGGTCTCCTGCCCCAAACTCCAGCAGACAAAATGAACTTATTATCGGTGTTTCCGTCCTGTTATAAAAACATCCGTAGGATTCTAGGCAGTATAGCTGATTTGCATATTATTCACATGTATTTGCATATTGTCTTCTGATAAGTGGTTCTAAGTCTGGTTTGGAAAATAAGATCAATGCAGATAGAGCCACTGCATTCCCATTTGGAGTAAACACACCCATAGGAAGTGTGTTTTTAAACTGCCCATGGAAACCCTTCCCACTTTAGGAGAAAGAAAACGTAATTGAGCCAGTTTGCCAAGGTGAGAGCCTGGCTTTCCTCACCTATAATGGGGATAGAGGCACTTGGAGAGGAAAAGTGCCAAGTGGAATGTGATTTCTAAAACGTCTAATTATTCAAAACGTTGTGTTGATAATTAATACTGTTTTCCTTCCATTCTTCCCCACCCCCTCAACTCCTTCCCCTACTCAAGTACTGACCTTTGGTATCCTCTCAGGAATTGGGGGCTCTTTAGTTGTTTACATAACCAGAGATTAAGTTCACTTTTAAGAAGAAAACTGGGCAAAGAAAAAAATTTGTCATGCTAAGAAAACCAGAATGTTGTGTGTCTTGGGGTAACATTCTCAGGTTCAGTTTTAGCAGCCTCAGTGGGGCATCTGATAAAAGCGTTTTGGTAGACTCATGGATTGTGTGTAGAAGCGGTTGACTATTATTTGCAAAACTGAATTAATTAAAAGCAAATGGTAAATGGCACCTGGCCTCCACTCTGGGCCTGTGAGATAAGATAAAGCTCTAATACATATAATACTGATATAGTTTCTCCTGTTCGTGCTTGCTTGCTCTGCTGCATTCTCATTTTTGTAGGCCTGATGCTGGTGCAGTTTGACATTTCCTAGATTGGTAGTTGTTGCCTCTTTGTAGACGGTGGATCTTGTGCATGAAATGGATGTAGCCCAACCTTCTGCTTCTCCTTCCCGCTTTCTACCTACCTCCTTCTCCGATGAGCCTGCCTGACTCTCAGGGTAAAATGAGCCATTACTTCAATGAGTCATTATTCAAAGTGGACTGGAATGAGGAGTCCACAACAGTGAGCTGGCATCACCCTTGTACTGCTAGTGAAAGAGCAGATGGGGAATGATATGCAGGGGAGGGAGGATAGCAACAAGATAGATTTGGGGCACTTCTTGGGGGAGGGAGGAGACAGGGAGGCCTAGGCAGTGGCGGCTGCTGCAGGAGTCCATTTGGGTCAGTGGCTCTTGACCTTCTCTGGTGCAAAAGAATCAACTGGGCTGCTTGTGAAAAATGCAAGATTCCTGGGTCTCAACACCAGAATTCTGATTCCATCCAGAATTCTGATGCAGGCAACCTTGGCAGAAACACCACAGAGGGTGATAGGCTGCCTGCTGAGGTGAGAAGAACCAAGGGCAGGAGACGAGCAGAGAGTAGGGAAGTCAAGGGTACCTGATGGCAGCAGAAAGTAAGGTCTTTGGAGTCAAATTTAGGTTCCAATCTCAGCAACCTTCCCATTAACCCCCATAAGCACTCTTCCTTCCTGTGTAAAATGAGGGGAAATAATGATAATAATAGGTAATAGGCAATAAGTTCTTACTTAGCACAGCACTACATGTTTTTGTGGATTGCCTCATTTAAAACTCACAATTACACTAGAAGGAGGGCATATCTTTATCCTTGTTTTACATACGAGGAGACCAAGGACAGACTGATTATATAACTTGCCTAAAAGGCCACACTGCTAACACGTTGGAGCTGGGATTTTAACCCAGGAAGTCTGAGTTGGGAGAACTCAGAGAAAATGTAGAGGAAATATCTAGCCCCTGCCTGGCACACAGCGGGAAAGAATAAAGGGGAAGAGCCCTGGATCTGAAAACCATCTCTGCAGTTCAAGTGAGAACGTCCTTTGGGTGAGAGTCAACCAGGGCCCACAGGCAGGAATGTGGCAAGAGCTACTGTTTCTAGCCTGGACAATAAAAGCGAGCCAGAAAAATGATTACTTTGAGTTACTGTCTTCATTTTCTAGCAGTTTCCTCATTGTGGTTCTTAGAAAAACCTCAGAACCAAAGAGAAATAATGATAATTCTACCCATAATGAAGATTTGCGAATAAAATCTGTGTCAAATCCACACCATCCCCCGACATAGACCTGTACATATCTCCTTCTGAAAGAAAGAGGACCACTTCCTACTGGGAAATGTAGAAAGTAGTTGTGGGAAAAACCTAGTTAAAAAAAGAAAGAAAGAAAGAAAACAATCTTTTCCACTTTCTGACCTTAGGTAGGACTCACCTTTTAAAAATCTGTATCTCATCAGAGTAAGACCTTCTTAGGCCTTCTTTTTAAGGTAGGCTAGAGTTTGGGTAGAGAGGGAGATGAAATCACTTTTAAGGGATTCAGTTTCATTCTTTCCCATTCCATTCTATTCCCTTCATTACAGTTTTATAAACTCTGAGGAACTGTTGTAGTTTGAGGAACTGTGCAGGTGCTGGGAGACAGAAATGGAAGAAATCAACTTGTGCTTCTGATCTTCCGGATCCAGACAGGAAATGGGCATCACTAAGCCAAAGGGTGCTCTTTTTTTCTTTTTTAATAGAGTGGGATCAGAGAAGACAAAATGACCATAAAGAACCAAGATCAAAAAAATGGACTTAGACTTTGGTGGTTAAGCAGAGGCACTAAAGTAGGAAAACATGAAGACTTACTTTAAGCAGACCATTAGGATGCAACTCTATGAGTATTGTTTTTCACTGAGATAATAGAATTCAAGAGTTTATAATATGCTTTCACATACATTGCTTCATTTCATCCTCACAACAACCCATGTTATCACCTTGACTTTACAGATGAAGATACTAAAGCACAGACATGATGTGCCCTGAGCCTTGAAGTTTCTACATGGCCAAAATGGGACATTGAACTCATTTCTTCTGTCTCCAGATCTATCATTCTTTCTGTTCTGTCACACTCTCTATGAACACCTTACATTCATAGAGCATCTTGTCCCACTAAAAGTACTTTAAGTTATATTGTCCTATGTGTACTTCATTTATATTTTGTTTAATTCCTCTACCAGGGATAAAGGAGCCTTTGGGAATTGTGGTTTTTATCATTGTTTTGTTACTTAGAGTATAAAACAAAGCCTTAGTTTCCTCAACTTTAAAAGTTGGATTAGGACTAGGTAATGTCTGGCATTGTTTAAGTTCCAGCATTCTGTGATTCTGAAATCTGTTATTATATTAGTTCACACTCCATTTTTTCTCAGTCTTCTAAAAATCACATTTGAGAAATGGTGTTCATGCCAAATTCATTAGAGTTTGAAAACAGAGCTATATTTCAGCTCTTTGGCGGCCAAAAGTGAACTTTGATATTTTTGCAAATGTGAGAGTTCTTTCAGCCATGCCAAATTAACTCAAAACATCTGAATGGTCTGCCTCCAGGTATCATAAAAGTTTCTCTTTTAGGCTTGGAATTCTATTTTAGAGAAATTCTATTCTCATAGATGTTATAGTAAGAGATTGAAAAGTTGCAGAGAACTCTGGTGGAATGATATTTGCTAGGTGGCTGAGCGCCAACTATTGTTCTTGCTGATACTCAATAGAGAAGGGAGAAGTATTTACTAACTATCCCTGGAATCTCTGTCAATTAGCTTGGAATTCGAGGGATTTTCCTGATAGGTTTTGTGGAGGTCATTTAACCTAAAGGGGCCAACATGACAATTCTTAACCCTGCAGTGGAAGGTAGGCTGGCCCAAAAGACCACTTTAAGATGGAAATCCCACCTCATTTTAATCCATTAGCCAGTGGCTCTGTGAGCAGCCACCTTCCCAAGCTCAGCTCTGTCTGATACCACGGATGGCATGGAAGCAGTTTATGACCTGGTTTTTTTAGCTTGAGAGTGACTTACACAAGTGCTATCCTCCAGCCTATGTTCTCAGGCCCAACTTCAGACAAAGAATCTCTTAACATCTCTGTGGGTGGTGCCAGAATCTACATTGTATTCAATGTGCAAGTGATTCACACGCTGTAGATTAACAACCACTGCCATATAGTCTACTGAGGGAAACACAGTTTAGACACAGAAAACAGAAAACAATGATCACAACAAATCCCATACCTTTTGGAGCAACAAATAGTAAAGCAGCAGTTCCAGTGACCAGCTCCCGTGGGGGACCCTTAACACCTGCGAGAGCTTATGGAACAAGGTGTGCCACAAAGGCACAGAACAAGGCGAGCAGGAAAGTGAAATATGGATATCTGTTGGGTTGTGGTATGGAAACACATGGGTGCAACAGGACCCAGGCTTGGCCTTGGGAAAGAGAGAGGATGTGGACAGTTAACATTCGATTGAAGAGGTGGTCTACTGATTAAAAAATTGTGATACCTTATAGACTGTGGCAGATATGTTAATAAGACATTCTATTGAGTAGCTGCCTTCCTGTACCTTACACACACTACTTGTTGGGGGTAAGGGAGGGGGCAGGAGGGCAAAGTGTCATGAAACAAATCATTTTCCTCCACAGTAAGATGTAAAATAACAAAGCAGACAACTAGAGTTGCCATAAAGGCTCAAACAAGGGCCATGTCATTCAGAGTTCCAACTTGTAAAGTGGGTGGCAACGCAGGGAAGGTGGGTGGGACTCTCAGGCATGCTGAGAAAATGGGGGAAGGCCGGGGGGACTGAGCTCAACTTTAAGGGTTAGGACGCAGTCACATAAAATCAACAGGAAAGAGAACGGAGTGAGAGGGCTCCCTCTTGGGGAGACAAGGCTGGGAGGGGAAGCAAGGGTTCCAAAAGGGTATGCAGTGCTCTTTGCACGGTTTGGCTCTGGGTTAGAATTCCGAGTTTCCACCATCTGACACACTGAACACTGTCTTCCAAGATGGCAGCCCCCGGCTGCAGACTGGGGTGGTGGGAGTGTGATGCTGTGTTCTGTGGAGAGCCGAGCCTTGCAGTCTTGGACCTGGGATGGGCCCCAGCCTCAGTTTACACAGATCCAGCTTTGGGTGTGAGCCAGTGTGACACAGAGCAGTCCACAGCCTCCTTACAACTTTCCTTCATGAGTTCCAGTGGCCAACTTATCATTTATCTCTGGCTCCTAATTTGCAAAAGGGAGCCAAAATATTAATTAACACAAAAGGTTAAGCAGTTGTTTGACCTCCTAGTTCTGCAGAGTGGGGAGAGGAGAAGGAAGGCAACATGATCTCTGCTGGCCTTTGTTTATAGGAAATGCCTTCGACTCACTGAGTTCCAGCCTAACTGTAAGAGACGTGGAGGGTGTGATTATCAGGCTGGCGGTAAATGGGAACACACTGTGGCTTTGTTTGGGCTTGTGGGGAGTTTTTGGTAATTTTTTTTTTTTTGCTTTCAATCCCCCTATAAAAATACTTGGGAATACAGTGATGCTGACTCTACATTTCTCACCTCAAGCCCGCACTTTCTCTTCCTTGAATATATGTTGGTGGTGTTTTTTTCCTTCGTCTGTCACAGTTTCTCAGTAGCCCTTGCTGCCCCAGTGGGCCCACTTCTGCTCACTTGACACAGACCAGATGTGTCTAAACAAGTCACCACTATTGCACACAGTCTAGGCTTCCCTGCTGAAAATGAACTTGAGTTAGGGAATGTTGTTTCCTGGAAGCTCACAGGGATTCCTCTAAGCCAAAAGGACATGTTTATTTTATCATTAAGAAAAATTGTTGTTTTTCTTTTTTATTTTTTTTTTTATTGAAAAGGGGACACTGCTTCTATTGAGAGGTTCACTGATTCTTTCAAGTCAATGGAGTTAAGCAATGCTGGAGCTGAGTGCCAGAGCAAAGCCAGGGGCCCTCCGCTCAACCTGGACAAGGCCGGAGTGCTCACCCTTGTACTCAGTGGGGACCAGCAGGACTGGCCTCACCCTCAGACTCAGGGTGCAGTCAGGGCTTACTGGTTTCATGTTTCTATTTTCAGGGATAAAAAGATAGGTATTTGAAGTCCTTTATATAGATTTCGCTCAAACTTGGCTCTGGCTGAAACCAATTTGAGTCTTTGTCACCAAGCTCATGGGGCAGCTGGAAAGGATTGCTGCCCTCAGTGGACACAGACCTCCCTCCTAACTATGCCCAGCAGCTTCTTTCACTGCCCTTCCCAGAGCCCAGGCCCAGCTCATCACCTGGCTTCACAGGTTACACACGTGGGTTCCAGAGCATCCTGCTTCCGAGCTCCTTCGCGGAAAATGTGCCTGTTTTGAGCCGATATCTTTAAAGGGACATAGGCTTAGGGAAATAATGGATTAAGTTTCTTCTACTGTGAGCCTTGCTAGGGCTGCCAACTGCCTACTAGACACACTCATACATCAATCTGCTCTCCAAATTCTTTTTTTCCTTTGGCTACAATCAATTCAGCAAATGTGTGCAATGACTCTAACATGCAGGGTGCCAGATGCTGACCATTATCCCTGAGTTTGTATTTTGCTTTGTAACTTTCAGGGCACTTCACTGTCTGTGGTATCATTGGATTCTCCTCCGATGCTGAACAGGTACTCATAACCTCATTTTAAAATGAGCTACCAGAGACAACTGATGGGTGTCTGAAGTCACAGAACCAGTAAAAGGTTGAGTAGGGGATGCGACCCATGTGTTTTGACTGTCAGAAGAGAGCATCTTCCATTATACCAGAGCCACTTAGAGGTTGAGGCCTGAAGACCTGTTAAGAGATTCATTGTGACAGGCCCTTAGAAACTGAAGGCAGTAAAGTTTGGAAGAACCATGGACCGTGAGTCAGAACTGAGTGTCTGGCAATGCCTCTGTGTGCCTAGAGCCGACAGCAGCAGCTTAGTGTAGGGTTAAAAGATGGTTCAGCTACTCACTGGCTGTGTGACTTGAGCCACTTACTTAACCTCTCTGTGTCTCAGTTTCCCCTTTGTAAAATGGGAATAAAAATTCTCAGTTCATATAGTTATGAAATTTAAATTAATTGATGTTTGTATAGTGTTAGAACAGTGCCTGGAATACTGTAAATGCCAGATAAGGGGTGATTAAATAAACAAAAAGCTTTGCTCCCAGACTGAGCTTGGATAGCTGCTGGGGATGAGGGTTTGAGTGTGGTCACAGCATTTATCAAGCACGGTCCTGGGGGGCTGCAGCAGAACACAGGCAAGCAAGTCAGCCCGTGGTTGTCCATGATGGGAAGGAGCCCCTGTCAAATTGGCAGTATTTCCTGAGTAAATATTGTGCTCATGCTTTGAGAATCAGAGAAAACGTTAAAAGTTTTTGCTATACTGGAAAATCCAGGATGGCTGTGAATACCTGTGCCTACTTCGCAGCACTGGCCTGGCTGAGGAAGAACTGCTTTGTAAATTCATAAAATGCTTGTGATGGAAGAAATCTTAATGATCAACTACTTCAGTCTCCTCATAAATCCAGCCCTCTTCTTCATAAATCAGAAAACCAAGGTCCTGAGAGGGCAATCACTTGCATAGAGTCACACAGTTGGTATGCCCCGGTCCCTCAGCCTTCTAAATTGTTGTTATTTCCTGCTCAAACTGAAGACCTGGCATCCTGGTCCTTGGGAAATTGGCAGGGTATACTTGTCGTCCTGGTTTTGTGCTTATTTTGGACCCAATTCTGAAGTCTTTAGTGGATTGTGGGGTTCCCCTGGAAGTTAGCAATCTGCTTATTCCTGGAGCAATGGTGGCACCTCAGTGGAAGAAGAGTTCTGGATCATTCCACCCCTACCCTAATCCTGCTGCTTGTGGGCACTAAGATGGCCTATTGTACTCTCAGGGCATCTTAGCAGAGCAGGCACAATTCCAAGGGTATCCTGGATGGCTTCAAAGCTTATAGATAGGCTGAGAAACCTCACAGACCCCTGAGTCCTTGGGTGAAATGATTCAAGACACAGATCTTTGCCAGAGACCCCCTACCAAACTCATACACACCTATTTCAAAAATGGTGGTGGTGGGGGGTGGTTGAATAAGAGCCTATATAGTTATCCAAATGCTGGGAGAAAGACCGTGTTTCATAATCTAGTTGGAGCTAAAGAGTCTATGATTGTGACTGCTAATGTTGCTGTCATTATGAGCTATTATCCCTGCTTTACAGATGAGGAAATTTGGGGCTCAGAAATATTAAACAACTTGCTGGTGATTTCACAACTAGAAAGTGGTAGAACAGAGCATCCAAATGCAGGCTGATGCCTCAGCCAAGACCCTCAAACCCCACACTGTACTCCCTCTACAGACATGTGGCAGTAAATGGACCACCCAGAATCTGCAGTGAACATGGAGAGAAGAGACCTGAGACCATTCACATCATTGCTGAGATTCGCAAGGCAGAGACAATTTAAAGAGATTGAGAGGGAAAGGACGGCCCAATTAGAATCCAAATGTAGAGAAAGCAAGATGAAAGAGCAGAGTAGAAAAAGCCTAGGCCACAGAGGGACCCTTAGAAAGAAGGGGAGAGGACAAGAAAAGCACAGGAGAAACGTTCTCTGCAACCTGCCTCATCAGAGAGCTCAGGAGCCAGTTTTATCATCGTAAGTTATAGCTGGCTGCAGCCAACTGTTTGCACAGTGTGTGGATTGAAATATTTTATTGCTTTATGGATGCTATAAAATAAATATGATTAAACGTAGCGCTGACACTTGAGTTCTGGTGAAGAAAGCTGTAATGCTAGAGCCTGCATTTATCTGAGCAAGTTTTTTAATCAGAGAGGGGGACTCTGTTTCCCATTCTTGGGTGGAGGAGACAACATAAGAATAGATGGAGGTAAGAATTTTTAAAGAGTCAAGATCTAAAAGACGATTAGGTGTCTTGTTGGGGGTGGGAGACAGAAATGGAGAGTCATTAATGGTTCAAAATATGAGTGCATGGTACATAAGGTCTGATTGGCCTGTTAAAGGAAACAGGTGGGGTCTGAGGCATAGAGGAGAATGATATGAAAGAAACCTTGAGCAGGCTGAAATGATAGTATTTTCAAAAGAGATTAGGATAGAATGTTTCTTTCCCAGCAAAGGAAATTTCTGAGAGAAGGAATTGTGAAGAATTTTGGAATTCAAGATGAAACAAGGCCAAAGGTCTATTGTGGGAAGAAAGGAAAAAGCAAGAGACTTTGGTAACTGACATTCACAGATGGAGGGAATAGTGAGTACAATAACTGTAGGGCTATAGGAGAAGAGCAGCTTTCACTGAGAAAAATGCTAATTAGATCTGCATATATTGACAGTCAAGAACTGTGTTGGGTGCTTAGGACTAGAGGAGGGAATGAGCAGGGATAATGCTACAAAAATAAATAAGATAAACATCTTCCATCTTCATTAAGGATTTTATACCCTAGTGAGTAAGAGATATCAACATCTCGCTCTATTACATGACATGCAACAGCATAAATATAAAATGAGGTCACTAAAACTGAAGGGTAGACCACAAGTGGGTGACTGATGAGACTCATAACAGGCTGGGGACATGAAAAAAGTCAAGGAAGATTTCACAGAGGAGATACCATTTCAGATAGATCTTGATGGATAGGATTGTGTGAAAGCAGAAAATTCAAGACTTGATAGTGTGCCCTCTCAGCAGAGATATGAATGTAGAAGATCCCAGGGCATTTTGGTTCAGGTGAGTGTGGAAGTCTGAAATAGCTGGGTTCAAGGCTCTTTGGAGATTTGAAGAGAAACCAAATCATGTGACATTTGGGAACCATGCTGAAGGTTCTGGATTTTATTTTGTAGGCTAATGTTTCTCAATCAGCTTTTCGCCGCCACACCATTTAAATGCACAATATAAAGTCCCAGCTTTCAATAGGGCCCTGCACTCCTAAAGAACCATGTCAGAGTTGAGGAGTAGTGGATCTTTTAAGGAGGAAAATGGTAGTATCAGACCTGGGAGAGGAAATAACTGGGACAGAGACTGAAAAGCAACTTGTAAGCAATAATGATTGTCTAGGTAGAGATGTTGGCCAAAACTCACCTTGAGTGCATACAGGTAGAAATGACTGGGCTTCATTTATTTTTGCCTTCATTGAACACCCACTATGGGCTAAGCACTGTATCTGTTCTTGAGGATACAAATATTAAACCCCAAGACTGAATGCACATTGCTTACCATCTATGAGGCAAGTAAGCCAACATTAAACCATGTAGGGACTACGACCGACAGAGGCAACAGAAGGAGCTTTAGGAGAAGAGGTGTTTAATTGCATATTGTTTCAAAAAGCCTTCCTGAAGTAAACACACTTGAAATGAGACTTAAAAGATTAAATAAATATGACCCAGGCAGGACAAGGAGGGGATAAGGAGGATAGGAAAGTGTGTATAAACATACAATGGCATGGAATGGCATATGACATAAGAGAAAGAGCAAATATCTAGGCTAAAAATGGAAAGTAATTACTGTACATTGAGCTACACACTATTACTAAATTAACATGTATCACTACCTATAAGATTTGGGGTAGGCTAGAGAGACCATGGGCAAAGGTTGAATGAAGACTGCTATATCAAGGAGCTTGGATGTTAAATGAAAAGTAATGTAAATCAAAATTGTGTTTTAGAAACATTAGACTGGCAGCAGTGCAAAGGTCGGATGGAAGGGGCACAATTCAGGAAGCAGGCAAACAAGTTAGGCAATTGGGAGGAAAAGGGAATAGCAAAGGGGAGAAGTATGAGAAGGCATGAAGAGGAGCCATTGGCATAAGTGGTGATCAATCAGACCTAACAGAAGAGAAAGGAACCTAGGAGGAGCCCAGGTGCCTGATCTGATAGAAGTGATTGGTAGTGCTATTAATATAATTAACAGCGCTAATTTTGGGGTAGGAGGTATGTATGGCAGGCTGGAAGTAAGAGGTAATGGGTTCTGTTCCAAACCTACTGAGGAGAAATCTGCGAGAGATTTCTGATAAACAGTTTGGACACACAATTCCAAAGCCAAGAAGAGAAGCTTTGGCTGAAGGTCTGGAATTGGGAGTCATCTCCTAAGGCGGGTGGATCTGATCACTCAGTGTCATGTGAAAGGAGAAGGGGGCCAAAGACAAAAACTTGGGCAACAGTCACATTTCAGGAATGGGCAGAGGAAGAGTCAACTTTGAAAGACCAAGAAGGAATAATAATATGAGGGGTAGGGAGTAAACCAGGACAGAGACGTGCCAAGAAAAGGAAGGACTTTTCAATGAAGAGGGAGTGGTCAACATTGCCTGGATTAGGCAAGAAGCTGGAGACAAACAAGAGAGAAGGCTCAGCCAAGCCCTTCAATGTGTGGGGCTTTGGATAACAGCAGCAAAGAAATTAAACATGTTGTAGATTGTGAATACTGTGTGAGAGCAAAAATAAAAATGATGAAGACAAGGAAGGTGTGATATTGTGATTTGTAATAAGGAGCATATTTTTGGTCTTTGTCCCATTTCTGGTACAGATTTCCTAAAATCTTTGAAATTTCCTGAGAGCAATAAGGTGTCTCAATGTTCACAACAAACCCCTCTCAATCACACCTGGGTTTATGTCATCTGGTGACTTTTGGAAAGCACCTAAGCCTGATTATCAGGGAAGCCAACTTTGTAATTGAGGGTTGGAACTTTCAGACCTGGGGATCTGGTCAGGGGAGAGGGGATGGCAGTTGAATCAAACGCCAATCACCAATGGTTTAATCTATTGTGCCTGTGTAAAGAAGCCCCCATTAAAACCCAAAAGGACTGGGTTTAGGGAGATTCCAGGTTGGTGAACCAGCATACTTCTATGTGCCATTGTGCTGGGCCCAAACTCAATGGAGACAGAATCTCCTTTGTTAGGTACCTTGTCAATGTATCTCTTTATGACTGTTGATTTGTATCCTTTAATATCCTTGTAATAAACTAGTAATCTAATGAGTAAATGGGTTTCTCTGAGTTCTGTGAGCCACTCTTTCAAATAAACCAAATGCAAGGAGGAGGTCTTGGAACTTCTGAAGCACAGGTGACAGCCTAGACTTGCTGTTGGCCTCTGAAGTAGGGGAAAGGGCACCATCTTGTGGGACTGAGCCCTTAACCGGTGAGATCTGATACTTTCTGTAGGCAAATAGTGTCAGAATTGAATTGAGTTGTAGGACACCCAGCTGGTGTCAGAAAATTGCTTGGAGGTATGGGGGGAAAACCCATGCATTGGAATTGGTGATCACAATCTTAGAAGGCAAATTTAGTGGCCTAGAAAACAAGGCACATCCGCCGCCTGGGGGCGCTGACACAGGAGCAGCCGATTAGGGCCAGGCCGGAAGTGTGGGATCTGAGTCTGAAGGGAGCGAAGTGAGAACTAGTGGAGTCTCTTTCATTAAATAAATTTAAAAAAAAAAGAAAAGAAAAGAAAAAAAAAAGAAAGAAAACAAGGCACTATGGGACAGGCAGAGGAAAATGCTAAAATGTAAAAACAAGGCAACATTCTAAAAGAATTGTTATAAACCCAAATGCATCATCAAGATATTCATATTCCCCTCTTTGGAGAAGTGGGGGTGGGCAGAAGGTAGAGGAAAGAAGAATTTGAGGAAGAGTAACATTTCATTGTAGAAGAAATGACATACTAGCATGATTGATGGGAATTTTGGAAGCTGATGCTTAAAAGCAAGAATGCTATATAACTAATGGAAACAAAAGTGAACTAAGACCAACATAAAACATGCAGGTATTTTAATGAATACTTTAAGACATGTATAATGTCACCCCCCAAAATTTAGGGTATAAAGAGTTTTTAAGAATTAACGATGGCCACTAACATTAACAAAAAGAGAAACAATAATGATGTACCTCCTGAAGACCGTACGCAGCACCATCTATAAATTATTTGCAATAAAAAAATGGAGCGTGAATCTCATGATACCTCTAGATCCAAACTTCAGTTTCCAGAGTAAGCAGGCAGAGGAAAATTTTATACAGCAACATGAAAATAAAATTAGCAAAATCCAGATAGTCGGAAACTGCAGGATAAGTAACGCGGTATCTTCAACAAATAAATTGCAAAAATAAAAGAAAGGGGATAGGGGACTATAGACTGCGAGACTTGAGACACATCAACCAAATGCAATAGGTGGAACTTTTTGGATCCTCATTTCAATAAAGCAATTATAGAAACAATTTGATAAAGTAATGGAGGAAAACTCGAACTCTAATTGGATATTTTATGACATTAAGGAATTATTTCGAATGCTTTTGCATGTAATTTTTAAAAGAATTGTAATATTTAAGAATGCAAAGACATACTTTGGGATTTGCTTCAGAATAATTAATCCAGTGAAAGTAGGATGAAAATGTATAAGTGGTATAGATAAAACAGGATTGATCCTGAATTTGTTAAGTGTTGAAACTGTATGTTGGGTTCATAAGGATTACTGTTCTATCTATTTGCATATGTTTGAAATTTACCATAGTGAAGGGTTTTGTTTTTTTAAAAATCAAAGAATAAATGTGAACATACCCATGATTTCCTTTCAGAACTGTGAAAAGATTCAAATAAGCTTTAACTGTTATTAGTTCAAAATTGTCATTATTTCCTTTAGATGTTGAATCTCTTCTGGTTTTAAATGTTCCTAATTAAAGAGCTTCCACCAATTCTTAAAAGTTAGATTGCTGCTGGCCACTGTCACACAATGAAATGTGTGAGGAGTATGTGTGTGTGTGTGTGTGTGTGTGTGTGTGTGTGTGTGTGTGCGCGCGCGCGCGCGCACACATATAATTATGACAAAAAAGGAAGGTGGTGTTCTCATAAAATATGGAAGTCTACAAAAACAGATTAAATAGGACAGCTATCTGAAGACTTTAGGGAATTTACCAAATGTGTCATTACTTCTTTGGAGGTCCCCAAATTTCCTTATTTATAGAAGTCAACAAATTGTTGCTGATACCTTCCAAATACCAAGCACTCTTCTAGATTCTTGAGGGTTTAACAGTAGATCAGAAAGACAAAAATTCCTCCTTTGTGGAGTTCACATTCAGGTGGAAAAGCATGTCCAAAACTTCAAAATGGTTGTGCAGAGCTGACCCAATCACGTGCAAAGAAAGAATTTGACAACTACAAACACTCTATCAATGTCTGGTATTGATGTAGTGAGATGCCAGAGATAGGAATGAGAAATTGATTTGGGATATCTAAAATATGTCTGGCAGGAGCCAGAGAAATGCTGTGGTGGACAAATGTATATTGCTTTTTTTCTGGTTGAGTTTTCCTCTGGGTCAAATTACAGGAAAAAGTTTCCTAAAACTTTTGCACACTGAAAGAACTTATCTTAAATGTCTGCATTTGGCACTATGTACTCTCTAGAGGTAATGGGAAATGTGAATTTAACGAGTATCCTATTAGAAGTAATGCATTTTAGTCTTCAAATAGTCAACCCAGCTTGAGTTAATCTAGCCATAAAATTACTTTCCTGAATCAAATGCTCTTCTGCTATCCAAATGTGTAGAGTCCAACTTGTTTTCCTTCATTCCCTAATTTTAAAGTTCTGTCCAAAAGAATTAACAAATTTCTTTGGACTCATGTTCTCTTTTTAAATTCCCAAAGTAACTTATTTCTTAATTGGTTTTGGTTGCATTATGTCTGCCTTTATTGGCTCTTCCTATCCACTTGCAAGTTGGCTGCTTGACAACGTTTAAAGAGTCAGCTACTCCTACATGGGAAATTACTGCTTCGGTGACATTACTAAAAATTACCCTAGTGATGTGAAAGAGTTAAAATAAGTTTCTAAAATATCCTGATTTCCAAACATGGAATAACATATGTGCTGGGAGACTGTGTCAAAAAATAAACAGTAATGAATGCAGAGCAAAATAACTGTCCAGAAGACTGAAACCAGAATATGACATATCGAGAGAATGTAACGTGTTGAAGCCAAACGTAAGGGGAACGATGTATTAACCAGGCCTGCACATGAGACAAGTCCACATAACTTCAGCTTTCAGACCCTCTGCTAATGAATAACTGAAGATGATGATGCATTATGCCTGGGTTGCATCGCGTGCTTGTCTGTAGTTCTATGTTTAGCATTGTTACTTGGGATGATGGTTTCACTCTTTTGCTGAAGAATCCAAGTTTGAATATTTGTTTTATTTCATTGATTCTTGCTAAAGTGCATAGCAAGTTTGTAAATTGTGCTTCTGTTTACAGGGCTATTTTCAAAAAAAAAAAAAAAAAAAGAAAGAAAGAAAGAAAGAAAAGAAAAGAAAAGCTTAAAACTTTCTATTTTGATTAAATAGTAAGCAGATGAAATTACTTGCTAAACCTGGCTACCTGGTATGAAATACAAGGCTTGTAAATTTTAAACAAGGGGTAGGAATTAATCTCCCAGAATTTAGAACCCAAAGGAATGTTGTCTCTTCTCAGCGTGTTCTCACTGGGAGGTCATATACTTACTCTAATTATGTTGTTTTTCCTCTAAACATTTAGAACTCCTCTTGTGGAATTATCTTCGGAGTCTGCAAAGCATTTTTCTGACAGTCCTGCTTTGTGCCAAGTCTTCATCCTTTGGGATGGGGTGGGAGATGGGGACCCTGGAAGGGAATGGATTTAATGATTTTTTGGAAAGAGCCAAAAGTCATCCAGAGGCCAATCTGGTAAATGCCACTGAGTATAACCATTCGGGGTTCAAGAGGAAAAAGAAAAAAGGCTGTCTACAAAGTGCAGAGCCTGGCTCTGTCGTTTGGCCCGTGAACTGGCTCTTTGGAAGCAGTCCGCAAAGGGGCGTTCCCAGCAGCTTTGGCCCGTGACTGGCATTCTTGGAATAAATGTATACATAGTCTCCAAAGTGACTGCTTTTGAAGTACCAATTCAAACATTCATTTTCTTATATAAAATAGAGTGCTTCTTTGCACAAACGAACACGGTCATGTGTAGAAGAGCCATCATTTACTTGGGATCTGGAATCAAGATCCCAAGACTGTTAGGAAGACATACTTTCTCAATAACACTGAGGAAAGAAAAGAACTTGCTATGAAAGTCTTGGTTGTTCTTCCCCCATAAATTTCAGTTAAAATTCTAGCTATTGTCTATGGATCTACCGTATATGCCCTAGTATAAGGCATGCAAATATGAAACTCTCTTTCATTTTCCTAAAAGTACTCCTCTCCCCCGCACCAGAAATTTTAGAGAGATAGTTAAAAATCACCAATCATTTACTTATAAATACTTAATTTATTTAGTTATATAGACATTTAGCCATTTTATAAGCTTATAAAATTGACATATCATTATTTTGTATGTTAATTTCTATTTCACATAAAAAAATATTTTTTCCACTATCATATTTCAATGTTATCCCGAGCCACAGCACAGCCTTATGACAGTTGTTTCCTTTCCTTCTTCCTGCAGTTGCATATTCCCAACATCCGCTTACTGTAATACTTTAAAAAGTGATATTTAAAAGGTTTGTTCACATCAAATCCACTCTTGCAACTGTGAGGCCATTCACCCAAGTGAAAGAATAATTAAATATGTATTGAAGCTTATCAATTCCACTTATAAACATCACAATCTTGCATTGATTATGGGTGTTTCAGGGTAATGTGTCTTCTCTGAAAAGAACTGTGTTATTTGAAATAAAATAATGATGAGAACACCTACTAGTAGGAGGCTCTGAATACAAGTTGATTCTTTCTTTTCCCGAGGAATAATTTTGGGGAAAACTTTGCTTGGCATTTAAGTGTACACAGATTTAATGATCTGCTCTCTGTTACCCCACAAAGATTGAACATCTCTCTTGAGCTTTTATTTTTCTTGAAATAGTGAAAACAGATTACCAGCAAAAGTCAGAGTTCTGAGGAAGATATTTGATAGAAAGTGTAACAGGCAGAGAACAAAGTACTGTTCAGTTTCTCTTAGCATACAGAAGGGGAAACAAAATATAGTGCAATTGTTTGTCCCTAGAGATGGGGACATATGCACTGGATTACAAAGCAAGTACTATAAAACTTGACATTTACGCACGTGATAAAAAAAAGAATAGAAAATAACTGAAGGAGAGAGGGAGGAGAAAAGTAAGCAAGAAAGGCAAGAGTGTTTAGTTTAATAATGTCACTTATATCAAGGCATCATCAAGATTCTGGCTTTGTCCTTTCAAAGATTGGGTTCTTGTAAACCACCCTGTTTTGATGTTAACCCCCATATAAACTCTCACTGTGGTATGTAAAACTGTGACTGAAGCTGCTTTCATTCTAGCTAGGCCCCCAGATTTTTGTATGGCCTTGATGGCTCTTCTCATGTCTTTAAAGTGGCTCATGGCATTGATACCATCACAGGGATAGCAGCATTCCAGCAAAATGGCAGGCTTCTCACTGTTGGCAACAGCATCTAGCCTCCATATTGATTTTAGAAGCAAAGCAATAAAGACATTCTTCTGGAAGAGGGTTAGAGAGCCCTGGTTTTAAATTTTCCTTCCATTTCTACTTTTTTGGGTCTCAAATCAATGGCCTTCAAAGTATGTCCACAACCTGCTGACCTGGATTAGTACTTTGTGATACCTAATAATCTGATTCCTACTTTCCTCTTCCTAATGCTACAGGCATTTTCCTTCTAATTTTGGACTATCATCAGCATGATCTGAAAGTTGCCTTATGTCTTTTAAAAGAGCTGATATGGATAATTAGCCTTTTCTATTTTCTGTATTTTTTATTTTCTTCACAGTGCTCCATTGGTCAGAAATATTCATGCCATGTGGATTTAAGCATGTCATGAGTGTCTTAGTCCCAGAAAAATGAGTTTGTGTATTTCTTCCCGCAGAAGTCTGGAAAGACAACGAGTGGTACTGGACAAACTGGATGACTAGTGAATTGAGCTGACAATCTCATTTCCATTCTACCCCTTATCCTCAGACCATGGGAAAGTCACAGACTTCCTCTGTCCGTCCAGTCTCACGATAATGAAACAAGAGTGACTTATTCACCTCTCAAGTTTTGTCAAGTTCTAACATCCTGTGTTTCCAAGTAAGAGCGATGGCTGGGTACTGAGCACTTACTCTCAACCAGACACTATGTGGGGACTTGGCATAGGTCAGCTCTTTTAATCCACTCATCGAACCTAGCAGGTGGCACTGTTATTTACAGGTGAAGACCCTGAGGCTTAAGAGTTATGTGACTCTCCCAGGGAAGACACCTTTTCTTCCACTGGGTCCTAACTTAATGGGTTTATTGTTTCCTGAAGAAGGAAAGATGAGACAAACATTTCAGCACACCAAGACGGAGACCAGCCAGAAGAGAGTTCCACACGACTTTTCTTCCTTTCCTTTCTCTGCTTTGTCTTTCTTTGGCCTCAGGTGGGCAGAATTGAGTTATTACAACTCTTCTCTTCATGATCCATTATCAACATCAGTCCATGTAAGGCCTTTGTTATTATTTTTATACTTTTCCCCTTTCATTTCCCAAATCACTTCCTTTTACTATGTGCACTCACTATAGTGTACTTTATCTGTTTTTGTAATTTGTCTTCCCTATGTTTATTTAGACATGTATATCCTTGAAAAATAATGTTATTTTGTATCAGTTTTTTTGATTTACATGAATGCTATCAACCTTTGAATCTCATACTTTTAAATTTTATGTTCACTCACTGCTTGTTCTGAGATCCATCCATGTTGCTATGTGTAAATCTTGTTCATTATGTCTGATGGTCACACAGGATCCCATCATATCATATCACAGTTTATCAATTTTGCACATCTGCAGACATTTAGACTGCCTCCAAATCCTGGCTACACAGACAACCTGGCATGAGCATTCTTAGATTAGAGTTTCTTCAAATAATACACTCAGGAGCAGGATTTTAGGGTCATTGTGTGTTTACATTCTTACTGTCAGTAAGTATTGTTGGGTTGCTTTCTAGAAAGGCAGTATTGCTTTGTACTTCCTCCAGTGGTATATGAAAATTACTGTTTCCCCACATCCTCAGCAGGACTTGCTATTTTCTGGCTAGTTTTGGCTTATCTCTCTGTATTAAGTGGTATATAATTTTTGTTTTAATTTACATTTATCTGATTACTAGTGAGGTAGAGCATTCTTCATGTAATTATTAACCATTTGGGTTTTCCTCATGTAATTTGTCTATTTACACCTTTGCTTCTTTTTTTCTTACTATGTTTATAACTTGGCTGGCTTTTCTAATTACAGCTTTCTAATTTGTCTTATTATCTGACAGGGTGGGTTGTTCTCCCCATATTCTCTGCTTTGAACTTTCTTTTCAGTATTAACTTAACTGAATTGCAAAAGTTTCTTTACATATTTGGAAATTTAATTATTTGTGGGTTTTAGCTGTTATTATTTTCTCACAGTCCTCTGCTTTTGTAAGCTTTATCAGTAATATGTCTTAATATCTGATATATCTTTTTTGGGGGGTTTTGCCTTAACCTTTAACAATTTCTATTTTTCCACATAAATTCTAGAATCTATTTTATAATTTTAAAAAATCCTAGGATTTTGATGGTAATTGTATTGAATTTGGAGATTAATCAAGCAAAAATGAACTCTATATGGTATTAAAGCAAGCTGTTAATCTATATAGTATTTAATGTGCCATTCATTTAGATTTTCTGGTACGTGCTTTAATAGTTTTAAATTTGTTCTCTGTAAAGAGTTTGTGTTTTCTTTGGTTAATGTCTATATACTTTATAGACATTATAAAATAAATGTTATCTTATGTTCTATTATATTTTCTATTGGATTATTGCTTGTTTATAGGAATACTATTGAATTTTGTACATTGTTTTTATATCTAACAAACTTGCTGAATTCCCTTTTAATTTTAGTAGTTGACTGATTTTCTTAGGTTTCACATGCATTTGATCATGGTATTGTAATTGCAAATAATAACAATTTGGTCTGCTTCCTTCCTG
Source organism: Lyroderma lyra (assembly GCA_004026885.1). NCBI lineage: Eukaryota > Metazoa > Chordata > Mammalia > Chiroptera > Megadermatidae > Lyroderma > Lyroderma lyra. The sequence continues at coordinate 54,714 of PVJL010004072.1, forward strand.
GTCTTAATGCTTTGACCAGGACTTCCTATACTCTGTTAAAGAGGGGTAGTGATACCAAGGAATTCATGTCTTCTTCTTAATTAAAAAAAAAATGGTTATCTAAATTTTTAAAGTTAAACTTGTTGATTCCAGTAGATCATTGGTAGAAAGCCTTTATCAGGTTAAAGAAGTTCCCCTCTATTCTTAGTTTTTATTTTAAAAATATAGATGTTACATTTTATCCAATGCTTTTCATACATTTGTTGAGAAAATCATGTAATTTTACTCCTTTAGTTCATTAATGTGACAAATTATTTTGATAGTTTTATATTTTCTTAAACCATTTTCCTTGAATGAGCCATATTTGATTATGCTTTATGTTTTAAATTCATTATGGAATTACTATAGCTAGTCTTTTAGTTAGGATTTTCATGGTCATGTTCGTAAGTGAACTGGTCTGTAGACAATTTTGTCTTCTTGAACTAGATTTGATATTAAGATCATACAATCCTCCTAAAATGAGTTAGACTCTTTTTTTTTTTTTTGTATCTGTGTAACAACTTGTGTAAGACAGGGAGGTTCACTGTAAAACAGCCTTTTTTTTCCAGTTTTCTCCACATGAATGAATTGCAGCCAGTTATCAGAACAAAATTATTGACTCCTCTCTTTCTTTACACCCACTCTCTACTTCTGAGCAAATCATACTGACCATACCTTCACAGTACACCTCAAATCCAAGCACATCTCCCCACCATTACTTCCACTCTCATCTATGAGAGATGATGAGCAAGTCTAGATGATGCCGCCCCCACTCCAATCTGGTCTTCTTGTTTTTGTTTTCACCCCTTTGTAGTTCATTCTCAATACAAGCTAGCCTAAATCTGCTCATGTGCCTGTTACTATTGTCCCTATTCACCTTATTGGTGAGGGAGAGATTCCCGGCCAAGCTTATGGGCATAGCTAATGGTCAAACACATTGCACCCAACACTGGACAGATGAGACTGACAGCAGTTTATCAGTCACGTGCACTCACAGTCTGGGTGAGGAGTACACTGCACAACATGGCCACATGGGTGTTGCCCTCAGGAGCAGTGTGAACAACCAGGCTGGTGGGAGGCAGGTTTTGTAGTATTAAGAGGGTGTGGTGCCCCCTGGTTCCCAAGAAAGGATGTGGTTGGTTGTTTGAATAATTTAGGGATAATCAGGAACTACACTTGATAAGAGGGTTGTTGGGCCAGATCTTTCCTGCAGGAGGCCAATGAGGAAGGGCACATGTGGGTAGGCCATGTGAGGCCATTTGAGGCCATCCTACTTTATCACAGATGTAAGCGCAGAACATAATATTGGGCCTTAATTTTAGGCCTCACACCACAGGCTTCCTGATCAGAATTGTCCAATGGCAACTACAAGGCCCTTCATGGTCTACTCTGGCTAACTCTCCGCCCTTACTTCTTATACTCTCCCTTCCTCCAAAGAGTCCACTCCAGCTACACTGGCCTGCTTATTTTTACTAAAACCTATCAAACATGTTTTCACCTCAGGCTATAGGCCCTTGCTTTTTGCTCCACTTGAGCCCTCTTTCCCCAAATATCTCCATGGCTTCTTTTCTCACTTTCTTTGGGTCTCTGCTCACTTTTTCAACATATAATAAAAATTAGTTTGCATGCTTTCAAACTTTATATAAATAATATCTAGCTATATACTGCTGTTCTTCATTATTATATTTTTAAAATTCATCCAGGTTGCTATGTTTGTCCCTATATCATTCATTTTTATCTACTGTATGTATTCACTTCTATGAATGCAACAACATAAATTCATCTCATCTCCTGTGGATAGATGTTTAAGTTGTTGCCAAGATTTTTTCATTGTAGACAATGCTTCAGTGAGTAGCCTTATCAAGTCTCCTTGTGAACATGTATGAGATTTTTTTCTAGGGTACATATGAACATGGGCAATTATTGGTCAAAGCTACCAGGGACTTGCTGGCAGTTGGTCTCCAGAGGTGGGGCTGAGAGAGGTGTATACAGTCTTCTTCCTGCTGAATAGCACAGAAACTAGTGGAAGAGTTGAGAGACCCTGGGATTTTTAAAAAATCACTGACATAAGTAAGTGTCAACAGTTGTTTCTAGGTTCACTGGAGGAACTTCTGTCTGTGAGAGGAGCCATTGTTCCTGGATGCTACCAGAACCAAGGGCCACCCTCTGTGAAGCATCTGTTGCCACTGAGGGAAGTATGCAAGATGCTCCCACTGGCAGGAGTGGCTGCTACGACAAATTGTTAGACTGGGGAGTCTTAACTTTTAAAGATGTTGGACCTTCTCCCTCAGACTTACATGTGTCACTTTTTACTTACAGAGAAGAATAGAGAGATTTGTCTTTGTCAATAATCCTCATTAAGTTGCGAGAATAACAGTTTCCCCATGGGAATTCTTGATAAGCATCAGATGCCTGGAAACTATGAAAAGCAACTCAAAACAGATTGAGAGCTCCTGAATTAGAGCCCAACTTTCAGATTTCTGATGGAGGGTGTGGCCCATGAAAAAAAAATGGCTTCACTGGCATATGCATCTATTTACTCTCTCCCTCCTCCAGTCTTTTTTTTTTTTTTTTTATCTCCCTTCCCTGTCTTCCTTCCTTCCTCCCTTCCCTCCTTCCTCACTTTGTTGGTCCCTTGTGTATGTATTAGATTTGTTAGTAGTGTTACAAGACCTTGCTTTGCCTCTGTGGTGCTTATGTTTTGATACCAAAGAAAGCCAGAGGAAGTGTTTAATACTTTCAGTAACAGTAAAGGGTTCAGAAGAAATCCATCCATATTGAGCTAGCCCCTTGCCTAGAACTTGTCCTTTGGCTTGACTGTATAAGCTGTGTTTTTGCTATGACTCTCTTGAGTGCATGCTAAAAGTGATGCTTCTTCCCTGGGATATCATCATGGAGACCTTTTAGTCACAAGAACCCCACAGGAAGATGGCTATAATGGCCTGGTTTTGCTCCTAGACACAGAGATTGGCTAAATATTTTTTGTGAAACACTGTGATGCATGTATACTCAATTGCCTCAGTAACAAGAGCCAAAGACAACATGGAGTGATGGATAAAACAATTAATTCAAAGTCAGGAGACCTGACTCTATCACTATCTAGCTGATGACTTTGGGCCAATTACTTAACCCTCTGAGCTTTGTTTCTTTGTAAAACATGACAACATTTGGGCATATGATCTGTTTAATCAAGTTTTATTGAGCATCTATTTTAAGCACCTATTGGGAGGATGTAGTCTACTAAGCAACTACTAGATATATTCCAAAGTATATTTTAGTTCTAAAATTACTTGACTTTGGAAGGAATTACAAATGTTTTTGTACATCCTAGGTCACTTGAGAGTTGTAATCATCTGATATCTTGAGTGATTTTGTAGATGCCATGTTACTAAGAGGTCACATGATTTCTCAGCTCCAAACTCATGCCTGTGCAGATTAGAGGATTTCTAATATTTTTTCATCTATGTGATTATTACTTAGTTGTACCTTTTGGAAGACACAATCACATTGGAGTTAGATCACTTCTGTTTTACCATAATTACCCTCTCACTTGGCCCTTCCTCCTATGACTCAGGGGAAGTATGTCCCAAGCCTACCATACTGCTCCTATTAGGAAGATACACTCTATTTCTAAGTTTAACAGTGAGAGGCATTGTTTCAATTAAATATTTCCCACTAAATAAAGACTTCAGACTACTTCTGTGACTTCCCATGGGGCATTTTCCATGAAATGGGAAGGAACATTCTTTTAAAGAGGTTGGCAAAGACATAGCTCTCTTATTAACTGAGAATGACTTGCTTCTTGCATATGGCTGTCATATTTTTGCCAAAGCACCAAATTTCTCATATCACTTTCTATCTGAACACTGCCATCAGTCCCTATTTCCTGTAGAATTCAAGCTTATTTACCTACCTCCCCCCTTTTATTTTAAGGAAAACCTCTATTCTCTGGGCCATCTTACCTCTTTATCGTTCTTTTCTATTATTCTAGTTTGCACTCTTTTCCCCCTCTATTCTCAAATAAACATAATTCCACCCCCAGGGAATGGGGAGAAGACAAAACTTAGTTGACTATCTACAATGTGCTAATCATTGTCCTAGATATTTTTAAATTCATTGCCTGACTTTGTAGCTGAGGAAATTAAGGCTCCAAGAGGGTATATACATTGCCCTACTCATAAATGGAAAAGCTGGAGTTGTTACCAAGGACTGTTTGACTTTGAGTTCATAATCATTTTGGTGTAAGGCCTGCCTCTAGTCTAGGGGTCCCACACATCTCAGCCTAATAACCTGTAGGATTATTCTAGGAATTGTTCTTGGCAGACCACCCTTCCAATCACTTTTGTAAGCATATAAATCCCTACATTAACGTTCTTTTGGCTTACATAACTAGAGTGACTTCTAACTCCTGATACAACCCATCGTTGGATAATATTTTGATATAAATATTAATATCCAGTTATTTTAGAGCTTAATCTTCTTTTAGCTCTGCCTCTTCATTTTATATTTTACAGTTGAGAAAACTGAAGCCCAGAGAGGTAAAGAAAGTTGTCCAACATCACAAAACTAGTTAGTGACCAAGTTCAAACTGTGTCTTTGCCCAGAAACAAGGGACCAAAAAGGCAGACTAAAAGAAGTGTTTTAGAGGTTGAGAAGATTTTAACCTGGGTTCCAATCCTGATCAACGCTCACTGTCTCTTTCTCCTTAGGAAAATCACTTTAGTTTCTTCATTCATAAAATGGGAATGATAATAGCTTTCTGCATCATTGTGAATATTGGAACATTTCACATGTAAAATGCTTAGGAGAGCATCTATCTCATAATATATGCTCAGTGAATGGTATTTAAGTCCATTATTCTCTGTTATCCAAATCAACAAGCCAAACATCTCTCCATTTTCTGGACCAGCAGGAAAATGTCCTATAAGGACAACCATCCTTTAGCTCTCACTCCTGCCTAACTCAACAAACACTACAAAAGCAAATTGGTGACCCATGGACTAAGACTAATGACTACCATATCTGATTTCAACAATTCATTTAGTTTTGCACATAGCAAAGAGTGAAAGAGTTTCTAATCAAATAAGGAATCATAAGTTTTGCTCCATTGCACATATAATGCAAAGTTCAGAAGGGCATGAAAACATTACACTTTTTTCTTCTTGCTAAAGAAATGTTCACTGTACTATTAAATATATTTTAACACCATGTCATTTTTTTCCTCAACCTCTTCTCTTGTGAGAGGGAAAGTGGGGTAAAAAAAAAGAAATCTTATTTTCAAATATACATCAGTTAATCATAATACTGTTATTTTCTATTTCAATTGGTATTGAGTGGACTGCAAAAGGCATTGTGAAATTTATAATCACATTAATAACTTTTTTATTTTTGAATTTAAAGGGAGTTAAGGATTTGTAGAATGGCAAATGTTCTAACTCATGTAGAGAGGCAGGCATTCCTAATGCATATATAGTCACATTCTGAAATGCTCTCCTTGTCTACCAACTGATTTAAGATAGCTGTGAACTGTGTCTATGTATGAGGGGCAGAATGTCCCATATAGGCATTTCTCTATAAGGTAACTGGCTGCTCTACATGACAGGGCCTGTGTGAACATAGCCAAGAATCTGGACTGAAATTTGGATCCACTAGGGGTAGAGTATAGTGTAGTACTCAGATCTCAACAGAAAACAGAGTGCATTCAAGCTGATAATCCAAGAGTATTGAATGGAGACTGTTTGTAGAGGTAGTGTGGATAGGGATATGGAGTCAGAAGGGGCTGATGATAGTGTTTGGCCATTACTACCCTAGGCTTGAAGGGGCAAGGAGTGATGTGGGAGAGGAGCCCTCTGATAGGAGTTTAACCATCAGTAGATAAACTTAGCCATCACAACCCAGCAGAGAGGGGGGTTAGAACACCCTGATCGATCTCTCCCCCACCCTCTGATCTCCAACCAGTGCTTCCCATTGCTGAACCCAGCAGAAGCCCACTGATGCAGTCCATATAGGTGAGCCTACTAGGGTGCAAGGCAGAGTGAAGAAGGGTGGGAATGGATTTGGAGGTGCAAATGGAAAATAACTCTGCATGACCAAGCTGTGAGTGTAGGGAAAGGTACAAGAAAATGTTGGTTCCTCAGTTTTTTTAATGTATTTTAATGGCTCTACAACTAATTCACATTTATTGATGGAGAAAAGTATCTGTTATATATTTGTACCAGATCACATTAGATATGGCAATTGGAAAGTTAAGCTCAATTCTCTGAAGGAGCTGAATTCTCTCAAGCAGACGATGTTTTATTTTTAAGCCATAGAAAGATCCCCAAGGGTTCATGTTCTCAATAGTCTTCTGCATATGCTGGAGTTTTTAAGAGACAACTAGTGACACTCTTCTTTCTTGCTCAACATAGCCAGAGGAATCAGTCAGATGAAGATATTTTTAAAGTCACCTTTAGTATTGATAAAGCTGATAATAGAAAGCAAAAATTTAGTAGGAAGGCTAAGAGGGTGCCCTAAGACTGCTCTAGAATACAACTTAGCCACCCAGTCAGAGGCAGGTTAGGAAACTGCACGTCTTACCCACCAGGGCGGAGTCTTTACTGTTAAACTCCTGAGCCGATGAAAATACATGCTTCGTGCAAATGGACATACTCTAAAAGAGGAGAGGTGGGAGCTGAGACGCCATCCTTAGTTCCTTTCCCAAAATTCAGGTGATAAGTTTATCCTAGTCCCCGGGTAGAAAGAGTTTCAACAACACTTAAAAAGTATAAAAACAGACAAATCGGATGGATTCATGGTGCATCCACCCATTCTGATAGCCACACCCAGGGGTGATCTGTAACAGAAGGGGGTCCAGTTGTCCCCCAGGCTCTCGAGGAACATAACTGTGCCCATACCCGACTTCCAGGAATCCTCTTTGGACCTGTTGACACTGATTTGCACAACTTCTTCAGAAAACCAAGTCCTTGTCCCCTGACCGCCACCCCCCAGAGCCTCACCCACCTACACTGTGAGGGAGAAAAGCAGGAGGACCCGGATCTGTCTCCACTTCTGACCTCCAGATGGCAGGAGCACCATGGACTGTTCTGCTCCTGAGGCAGCCTCAGGCCGAGCCAAAGATAACACTGTGCATAGGAGCACACTGTGCTGTTTGAGATTTTCAGAAAACCAAATCATGGTGAAGGTGAACAGCGTTGTTAGACTGTGGATTACTTACCTTTGCAGTATGAAAGGCAAATATGAAGCCACAGAACTTCCTTCCATCAAGGCTCAAGAGCCCCCCTCCCAGTCCCCTCTGGTCCTTTACTGAGTTCATTCAAGCCCTATTTACTCAGTGCCAGAAATCTTGACCAGCCTGACTCAAGTACCAAGGGTACAAAGCTCGTCTAGTTGCTCTGGAGAGAGGGACAAGGAGTTGCAAAGACCCTCATGCCCAGGCCCCACTGACTCCCTTGTCCCCACATTCCCACAGGCCCATCCTAAAGATAGAGCCACAGAATGCAATACAGGCTACCTTCTCACATATATGTGTATAGGGCATAGATTATCAGAAACTAGAGCTGTGTATATAATATAATTGACTATTTGGTATTTCTTCCTGGATATTGCAAAGAAACATTTATCACCGCCACCCCAAGCCTGATCCTTCCGCAGTGTTCTCCCTTTCTGTGACAGCAGCCCTACCCAGCCAGATGTGTAAGCGGAGACCTTGGAGTCACTCCTGCTGTCTCAGCCCATCTGTAATCATTACCAACTCATTCCAATTTTGTCTCCTAATTATCTCTTGGTGTTTTTTTAAGGTTTTTATTAAAATATAGCTAACATATAGTATTATATTAGTGTCAGGTGTACACCATAGTTATTCAACATTTATATACCTCAATAAGTGATCACCCTGATAAGTTCAGCAACCATCTGACACGGTACCACGCTATCACAATATGATTGCATTTCCTATGCTGTATAGTACATCCCCCTGACTTATTTGTTTTATACCTGGAAATTTGGACCTCTTACTTCCCTTCCCCTTTTCCCCCCTTTTTAATTTTTCAATTACAGTTGACATTTTATATTATTTTATAGTAATTTCAAGTGCACAGCATAGTGATTAGACATTTATATAATGTAAGAACTGATCCCTCTGACTAGTCTGGTATCCACCTGGCACTATGCATAGTTATTACCGTATTACTGACTGTATTCCCTATGCTTTACTTTACATTCCCATGACTATTTTGTAACTGCCAATTTGTACTTCTTAATCCCTTCACCTTTTTCATGCTGCCCCCAACTCCCTTCCCATCTATATCCCGATAAATCTACTGCCCATCTGACACCATATATAGTTATTACAATATTATTGACTATATTTCTTACACTATACCCTACATCCCCATGCCTACTGTGCAACAACCAATTTTTACTTCTTAATTCCTTCCCATTCTCACCCATCTGCCTAACCTTCCTCTCATCTGGCAACCTTCAAAATGTTCTCTGTATCTATGAGCATATTTCTGTTTTGTTTGTTCATTTTGTTCTTTAGATTCCACATATAAGTCAAATCACATTGCATTTTTCTTTCTCTGTCTGACATGGTTCACTCAGCACAATACCCTGTTGGTCCATCCATGCAGCTGTAGATGGCAAAAACCCATTCTCTTCCATGACCAAGCAGTATTCCACTGTGTATATGCACCACCTCCTCTTTATCCATTCATCCATCGATGGACACCCAGGCTGCCTCCACTTCTTGGCCATTGTAAAGAGTGTTTCAATGAACATATGGATGGACATGTCCCTTCAAAGTAGCATTTTGGGTTTCTTCAGATAAATACCCAGAAATGGGATTACTGGCTCCTTCTTTGTCTCTTGATATAGCCTTTGTTTTATAATCTGTTCTGCCTGGTATAGGCATTGCTACCCCTGCTTTTTTGTTTGTTTGTTTCCATTTTCATGAAATGTCTTTTCCATCTCTTTACTTTCAGTGTGAGTTTGCCTTTCAATCTGTAGTGAGTCTCTTGTATGCAGCATATGTAAGGGTCTTGTTTTCTTATCAATTCACTCACTTTATCTTATGATTGAAGCATTTAGTCCATTTACATTTAAAGTAATTGTTGATACATATGTAGTTATTGCCATTTTATTGTTCATATTTTTTATCTTTCTTATGTGTGTGTTAAAGAAGTCCCTTTTACATTTCTTACAGTACTGGTTTGGTGATGATGAAATTCTTTAGCTTTTTCTTGTCTGGGAAGCTCTTTATCTGTCTTTCAATTCTAAATGATGCTTTGCTGGGTGGAGTAATTTGTTTGTACATCCCGGCTTTTCATCATTTTGAATATTTCATGTCAATTCCTTCAGGTCTGCAAACTTTCTGTTAAGAAATCAGCTGACAGTCTTATGGGGGCTCCCTTGTAGGTAACTAACTGCTTGTCTCTTGTTGCTTCTAAGATTCTCTCTTAGTCTTTAGGCTTTGGCATTTTAATTATAATGTGTCTTGGTATTTGTATCTTTGGGCCCATTTTGTTTGGGACTTTCTGAGCTTCCTGGTCTTGAATATCCATTTCCTTCACCAAGATAGGGAAGTTTTCTGTCACTATTTCTTCAAATAGGTTTTCAATTCCTTTTTCTTCTCTTCTCTCTCTTCTTAACTCCTCAGTCATTATTCCTGTTCAGAGGAAATACAAACCAAACCTTCTGCTTAGGAGCTGTCTGTGAATAACCAGGTCAACATGACAAGTGGGCCCCAGGCCAGCACACCAAGCCCACAGAAATGGAGGACTTTCTCTGCTGCGCAGTATTTTAAGGAATGGAGATGTCACCCCAATAAGTCTAACAATAAAAATGAATTAAAAAAAAATTAAGGGGGAGTTCCCTGATGGTGTGGTGGCTTAAGGCTTCAGCGTTGGCGCTGTCAGCGCTGCGGCCTGGGTTCGATTCCCAGTCAGGGAGCTACCCACATACCAAAAAAGCAAAAAAAAACAAAAACAAAAACAAAAACAAAATTAAGGAATGGTATCTCTCTGTGCTTTTCAGAATACATACAAGGTCTCCCATAGTGTGTGTGTGTGTGTGTGTGTGTGTGTGTGTGTGTGTGTCTATAGCATGTGGTTGTATGTGCATCTGTATTTGTGTGTGTGCATGCGTGTAGGAGACCTGAAGAGGGGTCAGCCCTTATTTTCCACAAGTGGCTTCTCTCACATCTCCAGTTGCCTGAGGTCTCTATAAGAGATCCTTGGCCATTTAGCAACCATCTTTCCTGGGATGGCCCTGAGAATCCATCTTACAGACCTCCAACTACAGGAAGCAAAACTGACCCTAGCTGCTGCCATCTGAGATTCATCTCCAGTTTACACTGAGGTCATACTGTCTTCAGGCTGGTCCCAGCCAATGACTGTACACAGAAGGAATACCAAGGCAATCCTGTTCCTGAGTGACATAAGATTTGTATGACAGCTGACTTTCACTCAAGGATTCCCTGACATATCTAGATGAACCTCTTTACACTGCAGGGCAATCCAGGATGCATCCACCCAACCTTTTCCTGTTTCCTCTATCCAGGTTTAGGTCTTCATTGCCCCTCCCAGCCACACCAGCTCCTACACATGATCTCTCACAGGCATTTCCCTTATTAAACCCTTGCATGTTCAATCTCATCTTAGCATCTGCCTCTCCGAGGACCCAGACTAGCACGTCTTCTCACGTATCTCCTCTGAAAGAACAGTACGTCAGTAACAGCAAAGCCTTCTAACCATGCTTTCTAGACCGTATAGACCTTGAGATAAGAAAGGGTGAAAAAACATTAACAACTACATGTACATTGTGTGTAGACCACAATATGCGTGAACCACACACAATATGTAATTCTCATATAAATTAAGCAATGGCATGTTTTTTATTAATGAAATGCCCTTCAAAAGTAATGAAGCAGCTCAACATACTAGGGTTCATAGGCAGTCCTTAATCTTACTGAATTTCTTCTTGATTGTGACAAGCATTCTATATAGTGATGAGTCCTTCAGTGATCTCAGCAAGGTCGAAGTTTTGCACATGAAGGACAGGGCTACCATAGCATTTAACACCAGGTTCTGAATACTCTTGGTCTTATGGGTCTTCTCCTCCTTTATAGGGTCAGAAACCAAAACAGAAAGTTTCATATTTTAAACAAAAAGGAGGAAACTAGTGAGAGATTGAACAAAGCATCTACTTTGAAGTGGGGTTGCCAAGACTGTGCTGTGGAAGGTGGAGATGAAGTTCATGTCCTTCCAACATTCTGGGATTAATCTGTGCATTGGGAGAATGGTGTCATTTATATGTGTATGGCATTTATTGTCATTTTATATTCATATATGTACATATAAACGAAGTCCTTTTAAATCTAGGGGATGATTGATCTGTAATTCTAATCAGAAAGTATTATTATTAAAAAATAATTGTATCATTTATTGAATACTTGTTTTGCCATACATTAACACTTCACATACACATATTTCATTTAATTTCCAATTTACAGAAGAAATTATGTAGTATGATAGGATTCTGCGCACTAAAGACATAATTTTTTTCCTTCAGATTTTTTTTATAAATAGATTTATTTTCAATCACTGAATCAATAACCAGATCCAGTTAATTGTAAGGTTCTAAGAAGCACACCACAGGGGACACTTCTGGAATAACAAAAACAGGTTCCACAGCTAGTAAGGGCAGAAGCAAGATCCAAACTCAGAATTGTTAAACTCCAAGGATTTCTATTTCTTAGGACAGCAGTAATGAGCCCTCAACAACAGTTAAATGTTTGAAAAACAAATAACAACAAACTATATGATTAAAGAGATAGTTGGGGAATTCAGTATTAGAAATGACTATAGATTTGAACTTGAGTTCTGATTCAGTTGTTAAATGACCTTGACAAATAGCTTTCTCTGGGAAGAAAAAAAACCTGTCTTCTTAAAAGTACAAAAGAGCTAATGGCATTGAGAAAACACTGCCTTCTCTTAAAAGCAATAGGAGAATGACAAAAACTGAAACACTCTACCAACACTGCATACAGTGTAATTGCTTCAATTAAGCTGACAACATTTTAGCATTCTTATGGGTATGGGAAACATGTTATCATGGCTGAGTTATGTTTTCCTCTCTGCCTTATGGTTCTAGAAATTCCAAGTTACAAAATGAACTCACTTAAAAAAAAATAATCCTTAGTTCTTTGAAAATTATTCACTCCTTGCCTCCTGTTTTCTCCCCTAGAAATAGTTTTGAACAGTGTTTGCTACCCCCTATTTATAGCTTTCCAGTTTTGGCAGGTATGGGAACGTTTGTAAGTGGTTTGTTTTCTTTGCTATATCCAGTGTTGATTTAGGTCGCTTTAGCCACTGAAACAATTGGAAGCACTTTCAAGGAAGGTTGAAATCTGTTGATGACTGATAACATTGTGAAATCTAGATAGTCTCAACCAGGATTTCTTGGGGGTGGGGCTTGGGGGTTGGGGGCTCAAGTCACTTAGAAAATCTTAAGAGTGCCATGGTTTGAATAATTATCTTAAACTCTTTTCTGGTGTCTGCTCTAGAGGAAGTTTCCCCTTGACATAGGTAGAAAAAGCATCTCCTGAGAGTATTGTTGGTAACTCTGGGTTGGACTCTTAGTTTGACAGGTAGATAGGTAAGATGTGACAGGCCCTCCCTAGCTGAGCTTCGGCCTGCAAGGGACCTTCTTTAAGAGCCTATGTCTCACATTTGGGTTTCAACCAAGTTTCACATGCTGACCAGAAGCAAACATTAGTGGTTCTTTTGTTTCGTAGAGAGGCCTGGAATTTCTGAGTTTTGTTTCATAAATGAATGAACTAAATAAATAGATTCAAAAGCCGTAGAATTATAGGCATCCTCCCCTCCCATCTGGCAATTTTTATGGATGGTATGGTTGAGTTTCTTTTCTTATTTCTTTTTTTTTTTCTGGATTTTTCCACCCTTTGCTTCCCTATAATTTGTGGGCCTTGAGAAGTCATGGTTTGCCCTGTAAATGTAGAGGGAGAGCTTGTTTGGGGTCATCACACATTTTCTCGTCGCCTGGTTTATGTCTGCGGTGCTGCAGGGAGGGGGACCACAAGGAATAACGATCCCCAACACAGAGAGATGGATTTCTAACTTCAAAAAAGTCAGGGAAAACTGTCCCTTCTCTGAGATTAAGTGGCTGCTGCCAAGCCAAACTCGCTGGAGACAGGAGCAGAGCGTGGGGGCTGCCCGCCTGTCATCTGATCCAGGAGCAGCGTTGATGGAGTGGAACTGTCGTAGCTCATACAGATGCTTAGGAGAATCTGAGGCCCGTGGGTGCTCGATCCATTCAGTGGGGCTGCAGAGAAGGCCATTAACCCTCACGCACACCTAGAAGGCCAAGCACTTGCCCCCATTTTACCTGAGTAAGGGACTTCTCCAAGATCACTCAGCCAGGCTAGGTCAATTCTAGAAATAGATCTGAGGCAGCTCCCTGCCCTCCACCCTACCCACTTCACCCCCTCACCCCCATCTTCTAATTTGCAGGTCAGTTGTTTCCTTTTGTCTTCCTTTGTAAATGTGATAAGTACTTTAAAAAAAAGTCTTTAAACATTTTTTATTATGAAAAATGCAAATATATAACAAGGTGAAAAAATAGTTTCCTGAACCCCGTATGCCATCACCCAAGTTCAACAATTATCAGTATTGCTAGAGTTGCCCCATGTCTCCCCCACATTTCTCTACTGAAGTATTTTAGAACAAATCCCCAATCTCAGTCATATCTTCTCTCATACTTCCATACACTTCTCTAAGCATTATTGATATTTTCATGTGCAGCCATGCCATTTTCCCACTATCCTCTCCCAATCACTTCTACCTAAGAGTTCCCCATTGTCCTCAAGAGGTCTATTTGCAATTAATTTGATTGAACAAGGATCCCACCAGGGGCCTCTCTTGTACTATGTATCGTCCATCGGTCTTTATATTTGTCTTTTCTGACACAATATTTTTGGAGGAACCAAGTCTACTGTCCAGATATTCCTGTTTTCTTACAAGTTACGTATATTATTTAAGGATTGACCTTTCCCACCAAAACTCTTACAACAACCAATAAATATTACGTTAAGTATTCAGAAAGAAGGTATTATTAATGTGTAGATAATGTGTAGGTGATGATGATATATTAAAAAATAAGATTTTTTTAAGATGTCAAAATAAGTTAGTAAGAAGAATTATCATATATGAGGGCTGTCCAGAAAAAAAAAATATCCAGCCTTAAATGCCTCTATTTTTCTTATTACATAGCTGGACACTTTCTGGACAGCCCTTGTAAACCACGGGCTGTTCTTTAGGTATAATTCTTTCTACAGATACAAATTAAAGTGATGGGATAAGAATTCAGTTTTGAGTGCCTACCAATAGAAGTGTCTGGAAGCAGTAGGAGAAATAGTCCATTTGTTGCCCATTTTTCTCTCCCGGTCAATTCCACCATCCCGTTATTTATTTTTTGTGTCACTGAGTTTTAAGAACAGTTTTATTGAGGTAATATAAAATAAAGTGCACATATTTAAAGTATATGATTTGATATATTTTGAGGTAGGAATCTATCAGTGAAACCGTCACCACAATTAATATAATGGTCATATAGTTCAACCTAAAGTTTCCTTATGCCCCGCTGTAATTCCTCCCTCCCTCCCTCCGCTGTTCTTATCCCCTCCCTCTCCCAGACAACCACTGACCTGCTTTCTCTCACTATAGATTAGTTTGCATTTTCCGGAAATTTATATAAATGGAATCATACAATATGTACTCCTGTCTGGTTTCTTTCATTTAGCATAATTGTTTTTGTGATTCATCAATAATATACTGAGTATCAATAGTTCATTCCATTTTATTGTTTGATAATAATCCATTTTATTCTATTCCTGATTAACTACAGTAAGGATTTAGAAGGAGTCCCCTTCACTGGATCACTCGTGAGTCTTTAATGGCTTCAGTACTTCTGATGACACACTGGCCTTTCAATAGCCTGGGGCAAATGACACTTGCTTCATAAACCTACTCCCAAGAGAATAAATTGTTAAAATATCATTACATTCTTGAACTTCCCTAACCCAAGTTGAGATAGGAATCTGAAGTTACTTGCCTCTTCCAATTCTATAATTATATGAGTATGTAGGTGGTGGTGCTGGGTTAGACGGGGTCATGGGAAGAGTAACATCCATTTAATAAATCATAGTGACACCAGATTTCACTTTAAGGCAACACCAAAATCTCTTTACTTACCAATCCTATGAATACTGCCTTGAGTTATGGAGTATTTAAAGGACCCCATTTCTTTAGCTACTATAATATAAATTTATTTACCTTTTCCAAAGATCAAAACAATGATTGTAGTGAGAATGATTTTCTTTAAATCTTTTTGCTGTTGTTTATGACTCATTATTATTTAAGATGCATTAAGCACAAGCTCGGGATGGTGATTGGATGATGGTGAGACACATCCACAGAGAACAGTTCCAGAAAGGGAAGGTAAACATGATCATGGTGAGAAAAAGAGAGAGAGAGCGAGAAACACTGTTTTTCACCTTGCTCTTAATCCAAATTATAGAATGAAAATAATGCCCCACGCTATCTCCCATCCCCCACCCTATGGTTATTCAGTAGGGACAGGATGTCTTTTTACTTAGAGAAGCTTATCTGCCCCAAGAAAGCAGCTCTGATTTGCTTGGCACATCCTGGCCATGAGCATTCAGCCTTCTTCCTTAAGCAGTCAAAAGGAGAGTGTGAGGAGGGTGTGGCAGGGGATTCAGGGTCACAATTGCCATTTTATTTCTTCCTAGAATAACATTTTCTTTGCTGGTTGCCAGCATGCTTATTTTTATGTAGATTTGACCTTGGTTGCAACCTTGAACTAAAATAGCATAAAATAACTTATAAGCTACTTCAAAAAGCTTGACCTTAAAAGTATATAAAAATGTAAGACAAAGGCAGGAAAACAAACCAGGCCACAGCTTTGAGAGCAGAATCAGTGAACTTCTTGTGTCTAGTTAAAATATCAGCTCTATGCATATTAGATTCCATCCTGTGTTTGATTATTTCTGCAGTGAGTGCTGCCTTTATTGATTGTTAGAGTGGAATGTTCAAGAGCATTATGTTACAATCTGTCTCCAAATGGCTTTTCAGAGAGAAATTTCCTGTAACTCAGAGGCAGAAATTAGGCAGGGAACTGAGAGGGAAGAGACTAGACAGCTGAATTTCACCCAGACTTTTGCCTACAGGAAACTAATGGCGTGCACGCAGAGAGAACTTGCATTGGTTTTCTTAGTAAAGGGGTCAGTTTCAGCTCGTCATTGTCACACCACCAGAAACTGGTGGATACTACAGAAAGCCAAACTGACAGGGGCCGTGGGTTTGAGGGTCACAGTACTGTAAAGCTGACTCCAGGGCCTCTCGGCTCATGTTGCGCCCCTTATCTTTCTATCATCCATCTGCCTCCTACATGTTCTTGCCTAAATCTCACCTCCATGAAGCCTTTCATCCTCATTCACTGATCCTCTGAAAGCATTACATTTGTACGATTGAATGTCCCTCTGCATATGATTTGCTAACAGTTATGTATGCATTGATTTTATTTCACACACTACCAAGTTAAGGACATGTCTTACACATTGTGTATCCTTCAAAGAGAACTATAATGCACTGTGCGGCGATCAAGTTCTGCGTGTGTGTGCGTGTGCGCGTGCACGCATGTGTGTATCCCATCTCGTCTCCCATTGGTTCACTTAGTCAAAGATGTAGTTTATGTAAAGTAATAATATTTGGGTCACGTTATACCAGAAACTTCAACTCTACTCAGTGTCAACAGTAAAAGGAACTTACCAGTGCACATAAGGAAAAACTCTAGTTGTTGGTCTTATCTCAAGTGGGGTTCAATCCAGTGACTCAAGGATGTTAAAAATGGGCCTGGTTTCTTTCTCTCTGCTTTACCTTCCATGAAACTGGCTGTATCCCATGAGTCTTTTGGTTGCAGGATGGATGTTACCAGCTCCTGGCACACGCGCAGGAGCTGCTAATAACCATCCAGAGGAAAAGCAAATCTCTGTCCCAACACGTCCAACGAAGGTGCTGAGCTTCACTGCCTGGATTAGCTTAAGTTGCATGTTCATCCCTAGCAATCCCTTGCATAGACGCATTAGTTTAGCCTGCCTTCCCCGGGATGATGTGGATCCCAGAACTGAAAGGCCAAATTCACATATGGGAATTTGGGAAACCACCAACACCTGCTATAAAAAACTTCAACCGATGTTATCAACCTCCCACAATCTGCTATTTTTGCATCTCACGTCGAAGGGATCTGTTCTCTGCTTTTTAGGTATTTTTTTACCTCGGAGAAAATAACAGGAACCAATCAATAGCTCTGGCATCTCTTGGCCTCCACAGCATTTAGCAAATTCTCGTGTTGCCACATCACTAATAAAGTTTTCCGGGGACTGTAGTTCCTTTCTAGTCACTGCTTATCACTACAATTTTCTCTTAAAAAAATAAAGTGCACAGAGGGATACAGGGAAGGAAGGAAAGGAGAAAGAGAGAAAGAAGGAAAGCAGGGAGGGAAGAAATGCACTTCAGCTTACAGGCAAACAGAGGAGTCCCCGTGGCCCTGGTTCCCACAAGCTGAGGAAAATTCCTGGACCAGGTCTGTAACATGAAGAGCCACCACCATTTGCAAATTTACTTGCAATTGCTAGTTTATTGCCAGATGAATACCAGATATTTCGGAGTGAGAAACTGCATTTCTGGAGGTGACACTCCCTTTCAGTATGAAGCCTATTCCTTCTTGGCTGCATTTAAAAACTCCACAGAGCGAGGTCACGTGATTTCAATTTCTACGTTTCTATTCTGGACAAGATCGGGGGTCATTCCTGCTGGCAGGAGTAGTAAGCTATTGGTCTATGACAGGACTGAAATGTACTTCCAGTTTATGATTCACCAAGCAAAGCCGGGTTCTCAGACATCTGCACACAGAGGCTAAGAACTAAAGGGAGGCACACAATGAAAATGGTCATTCCTGCACTGATTTTGAAATAATCATCTTGCCATCTGAGAAAGTCAACCTTCCATTTGAATTGAGTGTGGAAGGGGATGTGGGCAGGGAAGAAGATAAATCTCTTTAGAAGGAGAGTCTGTGTAGAAGACAGAAATATCTCCACATCCTTTGGCATATCACCAAAGGTGATATTATTTTTGAGTATAAACTCCAAACTTAGAAATAGTACAACATATTCTTCACTTTGTACTACCCCGATATCTGAAAATATAATTTACAAAACATCGAAGAAGGGAAGTAAAGGGGATGGAGTAAGGAATTCTTTCTTTTATAAAAAGATTTCTGCAGGGATCATTTAAGTAACAAACGCCCCTTAACTTTGTAAGATAGTTAAATGCTCCTCAGACTTTTCTGGAACCCACCTACTTTGTAAAAGGAAGTAGATGTAAGATTCAATGTGCAGCTTCTTGTTGAAACTTGAATAAAAATGTGGAGGGCTGGCTTCACCTGCTTAGCAGATGACTTCAGTTTAAAGAGATCTTAAATGCATTTTTCTTTAGTGCCTTACTCCAATTACTGCACTAAAAGAGATCTGGAAGATAGGAATAGTTGTTGCCTTGGGGAAGGAATCGTATCAGATGGAAGAGGCAGAGACTTTACTAAAACAAGAAGTGATGTTTGGAGACACATATTTCCATCTTCTTGAAGATCTGTCTCGACAAGAAGAAGCTGCTAGTCCTATCATTCATATGGTGAGGGGGTTGCATCTGCCCATCCTGAGGGGCCCTTTGGGCCCTGTCAGTCTTGGAGTCTGTGCATGCCTTCAACCAGCGAGTTCTTGCCAAGTGTGCCTCCTGGGTACTGATTGTCCCGGCACAAGGCGATTCCCACATTCTCCACATTGTTGCATTCGAGTGCCTGCTAACTACTTTATTCACACCAAAACACCTGTGAAAGGAGCACTCTACAATCACAAAATTAGAAAAGTAAATTCTATCTAATGTTCAGATAAGATAAGCTGGAGGTCTTTGTGGTAGCTCCTTACTAAAAAAGTTGTTTGAGAACAAGCAGTTGCTGTGTGGAAGAATCCAGCCTGATAGAGGCTTAATAGGTGGCCCTGATGTGTTTTAAATTCTTTAGAAATGTTCATGGCTAGATGTTGACCAACAGTGACTGAGAATTCATCTTTCCAATTTGGGTTAATTTATGAAAAACCGTACCTGATAGCAGACGAAGAAAGATTCCTTAATGACGTATTTCTCTCCATGGACCTCATGTTTCTGAAAATTTTGTAAATCCCTTCTACTTATTGAATAATCATATATTCACTTTTGGTTTTTCTAGGACAGTCCCAATTTATGCCTTTTAATGATTAAGAGCTTCTTCTTTCAGTTCCTAAATATCCCATTTAAAAAATAAGGTATGTAATTACCTTAATAAGAGCCAGCATGGTTTGATTTTGAAAATACACATGGATCTTATAGGCTACCTCTATTTTACAAGTAACTCAAAAGACTATTTGGGGGGAAATTGGCCTCGATAGACCATCTTTTGGCCTCTGCAAATATGTAATTCTGTGACACTACTGGCATTATCCAAAATACTAATTATTCATTCCTTGAGCGTGACATGAACATCCACCCACAGTGTCTTCAGCCTCATTTGGAACAGACAGGGATTATAACAAAGCATGTGTTTTTTAAGCCATGATTCTCAAGGGAGACGAAACCTCATGCAACCATCTAAGCTAGAAACTTCATTGTTTTGAGATGCTCAGGAATCAAAGCCCTCACCCATGCTCATATTCTTTCCACTTCTGGGAATGTATGATTGTGGAAAGAGAGTCAACAGAGGAACTCTAAATGGTGTCTTCATCTACTTAACTCAGCAAATACTTACTGAGCACCTAAATGTGCCAGTCACTGTTCCAGGTGCTGGGGAAACGGGAGTGAAGAAAAGAGACCTAATGCATTCTTCTTGGTACTTCCTGTGTCATAGGAGACAGAAAGTAAACCAACAAGTGAAGAGGTAGATGATAAGAGGTGTGCTCACTAGTATATTGTGAAATATTTTGAAAGAATGTGAGCCTTGAACAATAGAACCCAAGTCATCAGTCTCCAATCTTCTTCTTAGGTAATGAGTCAGCACTATGGCTGCCCCGTGCTGCAAGAGGCATGCTTCTTCCCTTAATATAAATAAAACAAAGCATGCTGGGGAGTTGGGTTCCCCAAATGCAAGAATAAGGCTGTGATGCTTCCCTGAGCTCTCAGAGGGAGTGACTCAGGTATCATGTCAAAGGAAAGGCCATCGCTGCCCAGGGATTCCATGTTTCCTGAAATAAAAGCAAGGCCAAAGAGACACAAGCTTTGTTTCTGAGAAATAATTGGTTTGGGGATTTGAGTTTATTATTTTCTTCTTCATTTTCATGCACTGATTTCACTACCCCCCGCCCGCCCAGCCATTTCATTCCATGGGGTGTTAGTCAGAGGGAGCAGTATTAGCTAGCAGAGAGCTTATGTTTTATTTCTTGTTTCTTTTTGTTTTGTTTTTAAATCATGGAAGAATTTTGGAAAGAAAAATGGTCAAAAGTAAAATTTTAAGAATTATACCATGACTGTGGCTATAAAATTTTTCATGAATGAGCTACAAAATGGCACAGAGCTGTTATTTGTGTCTCAAACAGAACTGGAGCATTTTACCTAGTTTTTACAAGATAGTTGTAGGTGTAGACAGTGCTTCCAAAATACTTCTTGAATGGAATGGAATTCTCCAATGTGTTTCAAAAACAAGTATTGCAGTGGATTGAGGGCCTCATGGCACTTTGCTCTGGGTACATTCCAAGTGTTGTTGTCACCAAAGGTTTAAATGTGTCAAGGTGGTACAATAGAATCTATTTTCATGGCAGTCAACTGGACTCCAGTTCATACTCCAGAAGTTGAATCACTTTGTTTTTTCAGGCACATAGAGAGGAAGTTCCATCTCCCCTCAGTTATGACATACTTAGTTAATGTATAGTTACTTTTTTTTTAAGGAGTAAGAAAAGAAACAGAGTTGAGAGCAGAACCTCAGAGACAATTGGTACAAGGAAGGAGGGAGCCAAGCGCATTGCCGAGCATCACAGGGCCCAGCGGCATGGCACGTTCTCTCCCTCCCATGCCGGGGATGGGAGCCCTCATCCTGATGCAGGAACTCTCCCCTGTTTACCTGGACAACCTCTGTCTTCCATTCTCCGCAAGGCCTACGTCAAACTTTCCTGCCTGTCTCCACGTCTTCAGGCCCACCAGCACGCCGCCTGCATGCCCGGCAGAGACTTTATCTTCCACTTTGCAGATAACAAGGGAAGCCTCTGAGGGGACCGCAGCCACCGTGGCACCCCCCATCTTCCCCGGGCTCTTGTGGGACACCCAATAGGTGTCCCTCCTCCAGTGTCAAGCGAAGCCCTCTGCCACGTGCTCTCAATCCCATTTTGTCCCACATTCAGAAATATGCTCCTTCCATCACCCACACTCTCTCCTGCATCTTCTGCTCACAGAGGAAGGTGCTCGAATCCCCATCTTTAGAAAAAAAGGAAATATAATCCCTCAATTACATGTTCCTCTAACTAGAGACCTAATTACTTCAGAGCCAGGATTTGAGAAAAGGAGGCGCTCACCCTGTCCCCTTCCCCACGCCCATCGGCCCCTCACTGTGCCCACCTCTCCCACCTCGCGGCCGGTGCTCCCAGGAAGGCCTGCAGGTCCCTCCTGGTTGCCACTCGCACGCCTGTGCTTTAGTCCTTGCCTTTCTTGACCCCTCTGTGGCACTGGGCACTCTTGTCTCTCCCTATTTCTTGAAACGCCCTCCTTCTAGTCCACAAAACCACTTGCTCTTGGATTTCCTCTGAATTCTTTGGCTCCTTCTCCGCCTTCCTCTTGGCTCTGCTTCCCTCATAAATGTGGGAGTTCCCTGGGGATCTGTTCTGAGCCATTCTGGTCCTTCTTTGCTCGTTCCCAGAGGGATTTTTTTTAGGCAAATGTAATTCTTTCATTCTACTTCAGGTACATCGGAAGCTCTCAGCTACCTTCAGACTAAATCCCGACTCCTGGGCAAGGCTCATCCAGCCCCTCCCGAACAGACTCACACCAGCTTCGTCTCTGACGCCTCTCTCAACTCCAGCTGGAGTTAGCAATTAACTAAACAAATCCTGCTCCTTCTGGTTTCCATGTTTTAGAAAATATTGTTTCCTTTGCTAAGAGCACACTTTCTTTCCCCATCTTCACCTAACAAATTCTAAGGTTATTCCCAAAGCTCAGTGCACATTTCTACTATAGAGTTTATTCATTTGAGTTGTTTTTTTCCCATTAGAGTTTTAGTTCCTTAAGACAAGGACTCTTACTTATTTATTCTTTTAAGCTCCAAAGTCTCTTCACCTAACACAGTATCTGCATGAGTGATAAATTTGTTGCATGAATAAGTGAATGAACAAAAGACATCATTCATCTTGATTCCAAGTCCAGCACATAAAGTAAGTTCACATCACATAGACTTATCCTATCAGACCTGAGTATAGTGCTTCTATGCCAGTTCCATGTTCTTCACAAAAGATATTGATTTTTCTATCTTTAAAATAAATGTGGTTCCTGTTGGGAGAAATGTGTTTGTTCTGGCCTTCCTGGTAGTCATGGAAATGAATTATAGCCTTGGGCAAAAGGGCTTCCCTCAGTCAAGGGGATGTGGTGTGATCTGGTGGGTAGAGAGGGCGTCTTGGAGGCAACATTCTATTTATAGGTGGTGTTGACTTCTCCAGGCCACTAAGGTGGTGGGCAGTAAGGACTGATCCCTTCTCTCCTCTCTTCCAGTCCATCCCTGACATGATTCTAGCAGACGGGATTTACTCTTTATTTTCAAATCGTTTTTTGTTTGTTTGTTTGTTTGTTCGTTTTTTATTTTCTAGGTTAGAAAAGCGTTTGTTGAGAGGTGGAGGCCAGAGAGAACTTTGCTAGGATTTTATTCCTATGAAAGTTTCTGGTTTGGTCGCTACATCTGTGTAGTTCATTATGGGTTTGTGCTCTTTTTCTCACAAGATGCAGATGTCTTTAAGGGCAGGGACCACATATGTTTCTTTGCAGCATCTCTCAGGCCACATTTAGCTCTCTACTTCAGATTGTTAGGTAACAGACCTTAATAATTGTTATGAGTATGATTACTAATCATAAATGTAGATACCTTGTCTTGAATAAAATTGGAAAATAATTATAAAACCACCATTTAGTATTTAGAGCTTTAAGATGACATATAAGCTTCTCTATAGGATCCTAGGAAAAATGATTATACCTCAATTAGAAAATTCAATTTAATGGTACAGACTTTTAGAGATGTGACATGATTTTCTAAACTATTCCTAGGACAATAAATAGTATATTTACATTGTAGTATAATCTGCTATAATAGATTATTGCAGTGATGCATTGCTTTCTGAAAACATAGTTATATGTATTTTATTAAACAATATAGCAGGGGGAGAAGTGATGCTTTTTTAAGTAGGATGAATTTCTACCACCCTCAAATTTTGGATATTTATAACTCCTTAGCCTCCCTCAGACACTGGGTTAAAAATTAAAATAACCTAAGCATTTGCTAGAAAGACCTTTGATAGAAGTCTCTAGATCTGTGAAATCTTTTTGTGGTAGCTAGTCTCCAGGTTGACCCCAGTGGTCTTTGGCTTGTGGTATTTACGCCCTTGTATAGTCTCTTCCCACAGTGAGTGCAGCCGGCATGTGTAACCAAGAGGATTTATAGAAATAACAGTGTGTAACTTTTGAGGTTGGGTCTCATAAAAGACATCATGGCTTCTACTTTTTGGATCACTTACCCTGCTGCTTTGTTACGAGGACTTTTATAGCATCTCCTTGGAAATGTTCATGTGACCATGCATTGAGGCTTCTTGCCTCCACCAACTTGCTGGCAATATGAGTGAGCCATCTTGAAAGTAGATTCTCCAGCCCCAGTCTAGCCTTCAGATGACTACAGGCTCAGCCAACATCTTCACTACAACCTTGTGAGAGACCCTGAACCAACCAGTTAAGCTGCTCCTAAGTTCCTGATCCTCAGAAACTATGAGATAATAAATGTTTATTGCTGTTTTCAGCTACTAAATTTTGGGTAATTTCTTACATAGCAATAAATAAAACTCAAATCTGAATTAGAACAAACTGATGGTAGTGAAAACTATGGTGCACTGCCTAGACTGCTTCTTCAGGACTGACATAACACCTCTCATCTCCTAAACATATTGTTTTTTGACATCACATAGCTATGTCTTTCACTAGAAATTTCTCTCAGCTGAAAGTGTGTCTCATCCAAAATTATGGCCCCCTGTCTAGGGCAGCCTGTGGCCCATGACTAACTGATGTGGGGGTGAAAAATCTCAAGCTCTCTTGCTTGAATCTGTCCCTCTCCCCGGTCTGGCTTCCTTCAATTCCTTAAAGATGTATCTACTGAATACACTCCAAAATGAACTTCTACTTGCAACTATTTATCTCAGAGTCTAGTTTCCAGGTCACTGAACTGAAAACATTCGATACCTGAAACAGTCTTTGGATGCAGAGCATCTGGCAGATGGCTTGGTTGGTTGGCCAGGGTCTGAGAACAACTGAAAGATTAGAGACAAGGATGTCTGAGGAGGATGCACTTGGATGGGCCGATGCGGGTGTGTATCACTAGATAGCATAGACTGCAGAAGAGGCATTACATAACCACGTGACAAAGCTAGTAGATGTCAGCCAGTCTCCATCCTCATCAACCCAGTGCTTGTACAATGCATTCATGTACAGAGCAGCCATGATGGCAGAGATGAGGGCTTTTACGTGGACTCAACAACATGCTCACAAAGGCTGATTTAGCTCATACTGCTATTGATTGTTCTTCCAACCTGCCAGCAACAAAAAGTAATGCTGAGTCTCTAATATGGCACCTCCACTTGAGGACACCAATCAGTTGTTTGTTAGCAGATCCGTTTCTTTGAATCTTTTCAATCCTAGAAGAAGGAGCAATTTATCTTGGCTAGGATTATTGATGTATATTCTAGGGAGGGGTTGGCTTTTTCTGCTTGTTGGGCTTTGGCTGCATGTGTTTAGGAACTCCTAGGCCTGGATTTTGTCATTAATGCCAGGCATAGCAGCCACAGACTGAGAAGGACTTGGTAACTCAGGAAGGAGGGTCTGTGTCCCCCACCAGGCTAGCCACCTAGACCAGTAGACTTGCTAGCCGAGGATAACAGAAATCTAGGGTGAGTGGCAGAGGAGAAGGACGATGAGCATCAATTATGAATGTGAGATCAACTGCAGCAGTAAGACCATTGTTCATCCCATCAGTGCGTCTATGCTTTCATAAGCAATAAGACTAACCAGAACCGTGGAGCTGTTTCTGGATGTGCACAGCCAATGGCCAATGATGGGCTGACATGAGGATGCAAAGGGGATGCATTTGCCACAATTAGAGCATCTTGGAAGGGCCACCCCACTTCCAGAGCTTCCCATAGGAATGACTGAGGCCTCTCTTATAGATGCATTGTGTATCAACTTCTACTTTTACCCAGTCCTGCCTTCCTTAGGTCCTTTTAGGTGTATATCCCAAGACACCCCCTCACCAGTAAACCTTCTGCATGCAACTCTCTGTCTCAGAGTCTGTTTCCAGAGAACCCAACTTAAGAAAGCTTTCACACAGGGATTTCAAACATCCGTCAACACACGCACATGATTGAGGCCAGAGGGAAGTCCATGCTCTTCACTGTTAACCACATAGACAGAAAAACTAAAAATTACAAGTTCTAGGAAGATAGGGGGAAAGTCTGAGTAAAGAAGATACTACAAAAAGTTCAATTGGACCTAAAATCTTATTTAAAAATTAGTTTAGTTGTTCCCCAGAAGAACATGGTCTCCAAAGCATGTGACACAGGAAAATAAGTTTTGCTAAAGGGTAAGAGGAGAAAATGTTGGCATCAGTGAGCCTGATTGACTTGCTAGTGTCTGCAAAGAGAAACTGAGCATGTCCTGAAAGCACTAAGGGCTGGGAACACCGTGTCTACTGCCTTCACAGATGGGGCATAAAAAAGATAAGGTGTTGAAGCAGGTATAGTGTATAGCTCAGCTTTCCTGAGGGAGATGAGTGATAAGGAAAGCTATTATAGCAAGGCTCTTTGCCATCTTTATTTATAGTGTTGCCATACAGTGTTTTGTTTGCTGTGACTACTCTAGTAATTATTTATGATTTGTAAATTTCATTTATATATTACTAAAGAAGTTATAACCTCTTTAAAAGAAGAAATGGTTACATGCAAATTTGATATTTTGCTAGATAGGGAGGTTAGTAGGTTGTAGGTGGAGAGGGTGATGGCTCACTGATACGGGTATCCAGGGTTTACACTCACTGAGATGAGTGCAACCCTTTTGTGTATTACTGATTTTCACCCCACACTTCCTTTCTTTGCCTGCTCCACACTGCTCTCTGCCTGAGAAGGAAGGTTAACCAGTAGAGATGACCACATGGGTCTCATACCCTCCAGCTTTGGGTCAGATTCAGCCCCTGGGGAGCTCAGCACGGGCAGATGACATGAAGGAAGGAGAGAGAGGCCGGCTGGGGTCCTTTTTCTTCGTGCTCTCTTCTTGTGAGGCTGCCACCATATGCATCCCTCTGCTGAAGGTCACCACCCCTGTCAAACAACCCCTCCTGTACAGCTCTGTGACTCTATATTCTGATAATAGTCCCCTCACCCTGGCACCTTTTGGCTTAGAGATGCTAACTGGCCCCAGTTGTTGCTTGCTCTGAGGTACTGCATTATCCCTTATGGTTAGCCCTACACCCTGCCCACATCTTTGTCAATAGTCCTTTCATCATGCTCTCATATTAATCAATTCAAGTGTCACTGTCTACCGGCAGGGCCCTGGTAGAATTATTCTCCTATTTCTTTCATGCTTAGGAGACTAAATTCTGGACCTGGCTTTTACAGAACAAGATTAGCATCCATGTGCAAATTGCCTCATGAATCTAGACTAGGAAATCCCTAGGCAGGCATTCAAAGATTTAGAACACAGCTCTGAAATGCATGAGGAGGAGACTCTCGTGCCTCGCCCAGGGCTTTGATATTTGGTATTGTTTTCTTGAGAAAGTGGCAAGGTCAGAGAATGGAGGACAGAAGATTAAAAACCCTAAGCTGCCCGCGAAGAGAGGGTGATGAGCACCCAGACTTAGCATGAGAGTGGCAGCAGCTCGTAGCAGGCCCAGGCTCATGGGAGATTGAAACCAGAGGCTTCAGCAGAGGTAAGCCAGGAGAGAGATTTTAACTAAATTCAAGCCCCTGGAAAGCCATGGATGAACAGTACAGCACACGGCCCTTCCTGCCAATCTATGTGACTCTTGTGTCTAATGTGCTAGTGACAACCTCCATTGTCTAAGTACCTCTCGTGTCCCAGACGTGATGCTTTATGTTCGTGGGTTCATTTCAACTTCCCAGAAAGCTGGTGTGAGAAAACGGGCTGAGTGACTTGCCCAAGGCCCAGGGTTCATCAATGACAGCACCAAGATTCCAACCCTGGGCTTTAATCACCTATCTAAGTCACCCTCTTCTAAAACACATTTGGTCCGGCCCTAAGGATGCATGTCCAATCTCAAGTGGACACTGGGAAGGTTCAGCACTACTCCTTCTTATCTCCCAGAGATTAATGAAGCAGACCCAAATTCATGTTTAGTCCAGTACCAACTCTCTCTGTGTGAGCCAAAAATGATGCAGAACTAGACGAGGCCCCAGCAGGCCAGGCGGTCCTGAGGCAGGGAGCCCATGCCTTCCCCGCCCGCTGTCCACCTTGCCCTTCCTCCCCACGTGTGGGTCCTCACGGGGCCACGTCTGGGGAGCAGAGCAATGGATTGTGGGTCCGTGTTTGTCTTCATGGATTCTCCTCTGTGTGTGGGATTGCACTGGGAGAGAAGGGTGGAGGGAAGGCATTCCTCATGCAGTAAACAACCAGACCAATTTGCACCCCGGCCACTGAGCCGTAATCTTTTCATTATGTCTCGCATATTTATGAGCAAGAGTTATACTGCTCTGGCACAAACAAGATTGCAATGAGCCTGCCAAAGGATTTTCTTTAAACATCAGTTTTTGTGGAAGAAAAACCAGTTATCTGCACTGAGCCACCCTCCTATTCTCTTTAGCTGGAAGACAGTATACAAGCTTGGTCCCAAGAAAATGGGGCTTGTTTCTTTTTAACTGTTCTCCCCAGGTGTTCTTCAATTTGGTCAGAGCAGCCTCAATTCCTTTTAAATGCTTTGTCTGGAGGGTACCAGCCACTGGAGCTGCTCCTAAAAATACCAGTATCAGCTGCCACCTTTAATTTGCATGTCCCGAGGGCCTCCTGTGCTTTTCTGATTCTCTTAAGTGAATAAAAATAACTAAGGAGCATAGCACACTTGACCCTATTCTAGTGTGCAGTCTTGCTACAAATGTGTTTGCCTGTGTCCAGGCCCGTTTGCTATAAAGGAAAGATGGAATAGAAAGGGGAAGCCATCTCCGTTTTCCAGATCTCTGGGGCCTACATGAGGCAGTGAGTTAGGATGGAGGAAGTTGGTTGCCCAGAAGTCAGACACATGTACCCTGACAGAAGCACGTCCTCCTATTCCAGTGTGAACAGGAGCAATTGAAAGAAGAAATCCAACTTATGTGGGTAAATTTCTTACTCAGATTGGTGATGCAGATTTGAGGGTCTCACCAGCACACACTGTTGTGACTGGAGCATGAAAATAATGGGGATAGAGCTGCCACACTGCCTCCAAGGAAAGAGGCATCTGGAATTTTGAACTGGACTGGAAAGACCTGGACTCCAGTGGGTGTCTTTCTTGGGGTAAAAAACAAAAGAAAGAGCGAGAGAGCGAGAGCGGGAGTGAGAGCGAGAGAGCGAGAGAGCGAGAGAGAGAGAGAGAGAGAGGGGGGGGGGGGAAGGAAAAATGGTGCTGAGAAGTGGGTGGGGCCCTGAGAATCCCTGTGTTATCCTAAGAAGCCGCCTCAGGAAAGCCCTGGCTGGGCCTGCACTGGCCCTCACTGTGGGGCTAGGACGTGCCTAGCCCAGCCACAAATGTTGAGGTTCTTTCTATAGTTCTGTTAGGACCTGTTTGAAAGAGAAGCAGAGTCAAAGAGTGCATTTCTGGTGCTATTCTTGCTCCTTTACCCAGCCAACCCTCAGTTGCCAGCATTTTTCAAATCATGGTTTAGCTGTGAATACCCGAGATTTTCTTCCTGTGCTGACCACAGTCGCCTGGTGGTCATGCCACTTTCTGGCAGTCAGGCCAAGGGCCAGCTACCTCAGATCCTCTGAGAGGAGGGGAGAGGAAAGATGCTTCCCCTTCACAGTCCAAAGGGACTGTGGGTCCCAGCTGCCTGGACACTCAGGGTAGCATCAAGCTGAACAAATTATAGGGCGTAATTTAGGGACAGGGTGGGAGTGGGGGTGGGGCATGCGACTTGCTCCAGACCAACGTTTTCAAAGGCCTTCATTTTGTAAAGGTGTTGTAGCCAAAACTTGGCTTGCTCTTTGTAAATGAGCCCATTTGTGGAAAATTCTGGAAGAAAAAAAAAAAAGAAGGAGGAAAGAAAGAGAAAGACAAATATGTCTTTTCAATGCTAGCTATCAAATGACCCTACAATTTCAGAGCTTCGGTCTCCTCCAAGGGTTCTTTCACTGTTGTTAGCAACATTTTGGTCCCCACATCTTTTCTTCAGAATGCCAGGATGACAGTCCTTGGTCCTCTGAGAGGCTTGCAGTGGAGGGCAATGCATTCATTTTCAGCCACTGGGTTGTAGTTCCTGAGCGTACAGCCAGCCCTGTGCTGGGAAATCACAGGGTCTCCTGCTTTGGTCTGGAAGCTATAACTTTTGTATGTGAAACATTAGAAACAATTGTAGGTCCAAATATCAGTAATGGTGGTGAATACAAGATATCAGAAAGGAGGGATTTTAAAGTTAACTAAAGAGAATTGTGAGGTGGAGGAAAATGGAGCAGAGGGCTGAGTGAAAGGTGGAGGGAGGGTGGACACTTTGAGTGAATCACATGAACCTGACTTATCAGCACTTCCTCGCCTTTGAACCACCCCCATCGTCATCATTACTGCTTCCCAGTGTCTTTCCTTTGTTCCTTCCCGTGCTGCAATCTTACCCATCCTCCACAGCCTCAGTTAGCCTCTCATGTTTCATGTAGACCTTTCCTGTGCCATCGTCCCACATTGATTCCCCTTTCTGGAAACTCTCCTTCCACTTACAGTCAATATCACCCAGTTAAGTGCTTAGTTGGTTTCTGTTTATTTCCAGTGTGTGTTTTGTTGGTCTTGACAAATGATATGGTCCTTGAAAACCAGGATCATATCTTCCAGTGGGAAGAGACCTAGCAAGATGCAGTGGAGCCACTTTGCAAACACTGACATGATGGATTGAAAGTTCAGGACCTTGCTTCTTCAGGAACATTATCATGGCAAGTGTCCTCGTCTGGAGAAGCTTTCCATTTCTTGGCCATTTCATCAGCACCTCCCCACAGCTTGCCCCATACTTTCTAACAGCTCTGCAGTATCCCCTTCTTAGCCCAGTGGGTTAGAGAGTTCCTTGCAAAATATTTTAAAAGAATTGCGTTATGCCTAGAAGACAGAGGAGAGCAACTGGCCTGCTTTTTGTACTTTATACATAAATATTTGCTTAAGCCAAATTGCAGGCTGCCACTACACACTCAGCGTGGAAAGGGGGGCAGGTCAGTTGGTGATCTTTTCAGCTAATACACAATAGAATCAGCTGCCATTTCAAGAGCAGCCAACCTTAGTTAATCAGCGTGTGATCCAAGACCTTTGCTCTAGCTCGGATCCCTCCTGTCCTCTTTTTCACTTTGAGTTTCTAAGATTTCTCTCCCAGGAGGCATGGAGGCTAGGAAAGAAGAATGAGGAAAAGAAGACAATTCACAAAGGCAATGTTGTTAATGGTCACACAGCCTTTCTTAGAGACTTGCTGGACAGAGGGCTGAAAGTTACGCTCAGAACAAAAGTTGGGGGTTTAGGGTCACTTCAAGATTTAGGAGACATATGCCAGTTACGTCCCCATTGCCCTGGAAATATACAAAATGGTCATCTGAAAGCAAAGTGGGCCATGGGCAATATTTGAAATGTGCTATGAATAGCTTCACCCTTTGCTTTAATTTTATTCCAAGATGTAATCATCAATACTATCGTTTAATGAGTGTCAATTAAGTGCTGGACACTTTATGTATGAGATGACCTCATCTGGAAAACAACTCTTCACAGTGGAAAATTGTCTCATTTATACAGATCAGGAAACTGAGGCTCAGAGGAGTTAAGGAAACGTCATCTCTTCAACAGATAACTGCGAGCCTTTCACATGCCAGGACTTCGTACTGGAAGGTGGCAGGACGGGGACCCAGGGGCAGGTGTGGCTGGATTCCAAGCCAGTGTTCTTTCCGTGGAACTGGGTTGCTTCCCTCAGGGAGGAATGTCTCCAAAGGCTCTTCTCTTTCCTCCTAGTTTTAAAAATGTTCCCTTTGAACTCTGGAAGCTCTTTGCGTACAAAGTGAGGACTGTTCACTGTGTTTCACCAAATGGCAGCGACATATTGGGACATGTCTGGTTTGTTTGTTGTTTTTAAAAGGAAAGGTAGAAAGAGGCAGTTTTGGAACTTAATTTTATGCTTCTTAATTTAGGAGCAGATCTGGGAAAAAAAATGGAGGAGCCAGTAGTTCCTAAAAGCAATATTTTACAATGTGATTACCGTATTTTGCCATATATAATGTGCACTTTTTTACCCAAATTTGTGAGGGAAAAATAATAATGTGCATTATACATGGGTAGTACTAATTCCATGTCTATATAAATGTTTTTAATTCTTTTATTTATGCTTATGAGTTAAAAGTGTAACTCTAGAAATCAAAAACAATATCTGTATGCAAATTAATATCCCAGAATACAAGAATCATTTTTTATATAAAAAATACTTTATACATAAAATTTCTTGTACCTTGTATCTGTTCTGTTTTGTAATTATTTGTTATATAAAATTTCTTGTACCATTATATGTTAAAATATAAAAGCTAAAATTCCTTTATATAATAATACAAAAAACAAATACTTAAATATAAACAAATAAAAATTTGAATTAAAAAAATTAAAACTTTTTTTCCTTGAAACTTTGGGCCAAAAACATGGCTATGCATTATACATGGGAGCACATTATACAATGCAAAATCCAGTAACTGAGCTGAAAGAATTGGGGTGGTTTTCTTCAAGGGACTTAGTCTGGCGGTTAAATTATATTCTCCTTCTTGTGCTCTAGGCTCTGTCTCAGAGTATCTATCCAGTTTTGCAAGCCACATGCTCTGCAGTCGACTTGGACTCCCTTCACCTAGTCTTACTGAGAGAGTCCGCCTCTCCAGTACACCCATTTCTTGCATCTACGCAGCCATCTGCAGTTCAGACCACAATTTTTCTCTTGCCTCCATTTATGCAACTAATTGACCTCCATAGCTCCAGCTTTACCTTCTAACCCATTTCTTACCCAGCTGCCAGGGTAAATTTTCTGATATGTAAATATGTAATATGTAAATTTGATCCTGTTTCTTCCCAGTGCCCTTAGAAAGAAGTCCCAATATTTTAGCAGACCAAATAGGCTCCTTCATAATCTAGCCAGCACTGCTCAATATGATGTGAGCCACATATATTATTTAAAATGTTCTAGTAACCATATTTAAAAAGTAAAAACAAGAGAGAAAGTAATTTTTATAGCTCTTATTTAACCCAAGATATTCAAAATTCTATCATTTCAACATGCAATCAATATTTTTAAAATATCAATGAACTATTTGGAAGTCTTTTTTTCTTGTACTTTATCTTCAAAATCCTAACACCAAGTTTCTATCAGAAATGTTTGATCTGTATTTCGGTGTCATAAAATGTATATGTCAATGAGTAAATTTATATATTCAAATTGTTCCAAACCTACTTAAAAAATTCCAATAACTAAATCAAGTCTTAGTTTAAATTAAAATTAATTAATTAAAATTAATTAAATCTAAAATTAATTATTCTGTCACATTAGGCCCACTTGAAGCACTTAATAGCCATATATGCCTAGTGGATATGATATTGAACAGCACAGATCCACCCCCGGTTAAATTCTCAATAGGACCTCAAGGACATCATGCTAAGAGAGGTAAGTCAGATAGAGAAGGACACATACTATATGATATCGCTTATATGTGAAATCTAAAAAAGTCAAACTCATAAAAACAGAACAGTGAATGGTGGCTACCAGGGGCTGGGGTGTGGGGAAGCAGGGAGATGTCTCTTAAGGGTACAAACTTGCAACGAGTAGACAAACAAGTCCTAAGGATCTGATGCACAATATAAGAATGTAGGCAACAATATTGTATTATAATCATCAAACTTGCTAAGAGAATAGATGTTAATTATTCTCACCACAAAAAGAAATGATAATTATGCTACGTAGTAAAGCGCTAACTACCCCTACAATGGCAATCCTATTATAATATATAAATGGATCAAATCAACATGTTGTACACCTTAAATTTACACAACATTGTTTGTCAAATGTATTTTAATTAATAAGAAAAAATAATAGAAGCTAATGCCACTATATGTCAGGCACTGGGGTAAGCATTTTCATATATTAACTTATTTAAATTGAATTGTCACAGGACAGCAATTGTATGTAGATACTATTATGTCTCCGATTTATAGAAGACAAAATTGAGACACAGAGGTTGTATAATTTGCCCAAGTTCACACAACTGGAATGTAGCGGAATTGAGTTTTGAAACCAAGGAGTCATGCCCTTTAACTTGTGCTCTTAACCATAGCAGTCTTGACTGCCTCAAATTCCTGGAGCTCCAAGAAACTTCCTCAAGGCTGCCATGCCTGTTTCTCCCTCATGCTTCCGTGAATCTCTAGTAGAGGCTTGGGGTGCACATTGGCTCCTTCAGACAGGGAGGGTTCCATTCCCCACACTGCAGCATTGTTTTTTTGGTAATTGTCTGATACTTACCTATGAAGCTGTGGAAGTCCATGTGCCACTTAGACAAATGTCAGGGTTCATAACAAATTCCAGGGCATATTTAATTGGATGTGTTTATCAAGGCTCCCACCCCACACTGCCGGCCTGTTAGAAATGTCCAAGCTGCTTTTAAGCTAATACTATCCCTCTACCCCAACTGAAATATTTGATAAACGCTTTGGGTTACAAACTTTGGAATGAACTCTCTTCTTCTGGTCGTAGGAGACGATGGTTCTCAGAACACTGACATGAACATTTCCTGTCCTTCCTGGATAATGAAGAGAAGAACAGCCTTTCCAGGAAACATGTGCTTTGTAAAATCTGACATTAACAGTACAGTAAGTCAGCTGAGAATGGGTGCAGTTAAGTATGATTAAAAGTAGAAGATTAAAAGTATTACAACAGGAAATGAACAAGAATGAGAATTATGAGCAAGGCAGCTTTTGCTGCTTTTTGACCTCAAAAAGTAGTTACCTGGTTACGTGGGAAGGTAAAGGAATGCTATTGCCATAAATCACTATTAAAATTCACATTAACAAAATTACATTTAAAAAATTAGATGAGAAGAGGGAAAGCTAATTGGATTCTGTTGTAGTCAAACTAATCAGTATTCTTTCCACAGACAGAAGATAGGATTTATACAGTGATGCCACTGATGTATTAATGGCCATTTGTGACCAGCACCAAATGGTTTGGTGTAACTAATAGAGAAGAATCAGCTTCTTAATTTAACATCATAGACATGAACCAAGAAAGATTATCTTCTAAGACATTAGCCCGAGTCTGGCCTTAACATAGCTCTGGGTTCTAAGCAAAAAGATCAGTGGGCCTCAAACCACGGGTGGATAGCCTGTGACGGAGATCTAATGAAAGTATGTGTGACAAGTTTTAGAGAAATAATATATAGATGGAGTTGAGAAAAGCAGCTTCTAAACTTGCAGAGAAGCTAGTCCGTCCTTCCTTCTCCCCTAATCCGTCCCCATACACATTAGCGTTTCTCCTTTATCCCTGGCCACTGCAAAGAAAGCAAAGAATGAACGTTGGGCATGTCACTTCAGCAAGGTTGCTGATGCTAATGTCCACTTGAAATGTTTTGCCTGGAGACCAGACTTTTGCTTCTGCCACAATGGAAGACCAGATTTACCTACCCTCCCTCTTGAAACAACTAAAAACCTAAAAAATCAACAAATAAAAAACAAAAACAAAAAACCCAATGATGTTCAAGACACTGGTTATCAGGCAGAAAGGACAGTGATCTGTGTGAGATGGGAAAAAATTAAAGTTAATCCTGTAATTGCCCCAATGCACAGCTTTGAGATAATTTATAACAATTGTGCAGGAAGGGAAACCTGGGGAAAGCCCTGAGTTGAGGAGTTAGAACTGAGACATGGATGGGACCAAGGTCGCTAGAGTTCCTAGGACAGAACTGAGAGAAGAAAGAGAAAGATCCACAGAGAGAAAATTCCAGAACAAGTACTCCTTGGAGTAAGTATTTAGCCAATAAGTGCAGGCATGTGAGGAACTACTGGAGAGCAGAGAAAGAACCACCCAGAAGGATAAGCAGTGACAACGTGCAGCTGTCACATGCAGCCAGAAATAATGCCGATTCTCACATTATCAACTGAGCACTGTCATACTTCATGGGAAATAGGTGAGGGTACACAGATGAGTTTTGCTTCAGTCATTAAACACTGTTCCATTCTCACCTAAGAAATCTTAAAAGCTTATCCAAAATGATCTAATTGTGTTTAATTAACTCAACTCTTCTCCAAAACAAACTAAAAATTATTTATAAGAATATAAAAATATCCACCCTCCAACAAGGTAAAATTCACAATAATTGGCACTCAATAAAAAAGTACCAAGAAGCGGGAAACTATGAGAAGAAAAAGCAATCAATTTGAACTGACCCAGAATTGGCACAGGTATTAGAATCACAGCAAAGGACATTAAAACAATTATAATTCTATTCTATATGCTCTAAAACTTAAGTAGCAACATGGAAGATATAACAAAGACCAAACTTTACCTTTTAGAGAGAAAAAAGGCAATGTCTGAATTGAAAAATGCACAGGATTAGACTAATAGCTAATTAGACATTATAGAATAAAAGATACTGAACTTGAAGACATAGCAACAGAAATTATCCAAATGAAGTACAGGGGGGAAAATGAATTTAAAAAAATAATAAACAGTCCGTCAGTGACCTGTGACAACTTCAAGTGTCCTAATGTATATGTAATTGCAGTTCTTAAAGAAGGAATGGGAAGAGAGCCTCTAAGATACCCCCACCCCATGATTCTGGTATTCTCCACTACTTGGATATGGACTGAATTTATTAACTCACTTCTGTTGAACAACATATATCAGAAGTGATGGGGTATAACTTTCAATATTAAATTACAAAAAAAATTTAGTTTCTATTTTGGGAGTTCACACTCTTGGACCTCATTTCTCTGGGGAATCCAGATGCCCTATCACAGGGGCGGGGGGTGGGGAACAGTCCTATAGAGAGGTCTACCTGGCAAGGAGCCAACAAGCATGCGAGTCAGTTTGGAAATGGATCTTCAGAGACCTGCCAGTTGTTACTGGCCAGTAACTTGATTGCAACCTCATGTGAGTTCCAGAGCCAGAGACACCCAGCTAAACTGTACCCAGGTTCTTGACCCAGAGGAAGTGTGATATAATAAGCATGTATTATTATATTTTCAGCTGCTTAATTTTGGAGAAATTTGTTACACAGCAATAGATAACTAATACAAAAATCATATTTGTAGAGATAATAGCCAAAGGTTTCCAAATTTGATGAAAACTATAAAGACACAGATCCAAGAAACTCAGTAACTCCAAGCATAAGAACAATTACGGAAATCACAGTAAGGCACATAGTAATGAAATTATTCTAAGTAAGTGGCAATGAGAATATCTTTAAAACAATGAGTTAAAAAAAAAGAATTACTATCAAAGATACAGATAAGAAAATATGTCTTGTTAGGAAAAAAATATAAGCAAGAAGACGTGGAATAATACCTTAAAACAGGCATGTCCAATTTGTGGACCAGGACAACTTTGAATGTGGCCCAACACAAATTCTTAAAACGTTGTAAGATTTTTTGTGACCTTTTTTTTTTTTTGGTAGCTCATCAGCTATTGTTAAGTGTTAGTGTATTTTATGTGTGGCCCAACAGAATTCTTCTTTCAATGTGGCCCAGGGAAGCCAAAAGGTTGGACTCCACTGCCTTAAAATCTCTGAAGGATATAGGCTATCAACAGCAAAATTATTCTTCTAAAACAGAGGTGAAATAAAAACTTTTCCAGACATAAAAGAGTTGAAAGAATATGTCATCAGCAAACCAGAAGTTCACTGCAAGGAGTATTAACTTAAGTCCTTCAAGCAACAGAAAAATGATACCAATGGAAACATGCCTCTGCACAAAGGAATGAAGAAAACTAGAAATTGCAACTACAATCTTAAAATTTTAAGATTATACTGAAATTTAAATCATATAAGAGATTATTTATTATTTAAACAAAAAACTTACAATTTTGTGTGTAGTTTATAACATATATAAAAGTAAAATGCATGAAAATAATAGCATGACAGGAGGGGAGAAATGAACTATTCATGAAGTAGTATTATGTCTTTAAATTGGACTGTGATAAATTAAAGATGCATACTATAACCCCTAAAGTACCATTAAAATAACAAGAATTTAGCTAATCAGCCAACAAAGGTGCTAAAATGGATTAAAATGGAATCATAAAAAATATACAGTCCAAAAGAAGGCAAAATAAGAAGGAGGAAAAGTTAAAGAAGAGATAGGAGAAAAAAAATAATATGATGAATTATTTAAATATAATTATATCAGTAATTGTATAAAATATAAATGGTCTAAGTCCCCCCAATTAAAAGGCAGGCCCCCCAATTAAAAGTCAGAGGTTGTCAGATTGCATAAAAATGTAAGATTCAACCATTTGTTGCCTACAAGAAACCAACTTCAAATAGAAATACACAAATTGGTTAAAAGTAAACATGTTAATGCTAACCAAAAGAAAACTGGAATGACTATATTAATACCAGACAAAGTAATTTAAAAGACAGACTATTACCTGGGACAAAAAGGGTCATTTCATAAATATAAAGAGATCAATTCACCAAGAAAACAACAATCCTAAATTTTTATGCACCTAATAAGAGAGCATCAAAATACCCTAAGCAAAATCTTATAGAAGTACAAGGAAAAATAGATCGATCTGTAATTAGCCAAAGACTTCAGTATCACTCTTAATAATAGATAGAACAAGTAGAAGACTTCAAGATGACATGAATAGCTATCAACTAACTTTACCTAATTGACATTTATAGAATACCCCAACTAACAACAGAGCACACATTTTTTTTTCAAGTGCACACAGTACATTTACCCATGATAGACTATATTCTGGGCCATAAAACAAATCTTGATATATTCCTGTATGTTCTATGACCATAATGGAATTACATTAGTTTAAAATAAAATTAAATATTAGTAGCAAAACACCTTTGGAAAAGTCCCCCAAATATTTGGAAATTATATATCACACATCTAAATAACACATAGGACAAAGAAGAAATCAAAACTATTAGAAAGTATTTTGAAGGGAAAAAATTTTAAAACAGCATATCAAAATGTATAGGATACCTCTAAAGCAGTAGTTAGGGGAATTTTTATAGCACAAAAACACCTATTTTAGAAAAGAAGAAAGTTCTCAAATCAATGATATCTGCTTCTACTTTAGAAACTAGGGAAAGAAATGCATATTAAACCCCAAACCAAAATAACTTTAAAAAAGAACAAAGATTAAGAACGATCAACTGATTTCAAGACCTATTGTAAGACTTCAGTAATCAGGACAGTGTGCTGTTGAAGTAAAGATAGGCAAACAGGTTAAAATAGACTAGGAAGCCTGAAAAAGATCCTCACAAAAATGGGCAACTAATTTTCACCAAGGAAAAAGACAATTCACTAGAGAAAGGATAGTCTTTTCAACAAATGGTGCTGAAACAATTGTATATTCATATGCAAAAATAAATTGAACTATTGTAATCCATACGTTATATCACATATCAATGAATCAGAGACCTAAATAAAAACCCAGAACAATAATACTTCTCAAAGAAAACATAAGAGAAATCTTTGTAACCTTAGGTTAGGCAGATTTCTTACATACAGCAAAACCATGATCAATAAAAGAAAAGAGTGATACATTGGACTTCATCAAAATTAAGAACTTCGCCTCAAAAGTTACTGTTATGTATCTTTAAGAGAATGAAAAAATAAGCCATAGATTGGGAAAAAATATTTACATAGCATATATCCAGACTACATCATGAACTCTTAAGACTCAGTAATAAGGAAACAATTGACCCAATTAAAAAAAAGTGAGAAAAACATTTGAATAGACATTTCATCAAAGACAATATATGTATGGCACATAAGCATATGAAAAGATGTTGAATTTGATTAGTTGTTAGTGAAATGCAAATTAAAAAGTAGATGAGATACCACAGCACATCTATTCTAATGGCTACAATGAAAAATATTGACTAAATAAAGTAGTGACCAGGATGTGGAGAAACAGGAACTCCCTGTACATTGCTCTAGGGAATGCAAAATGGTACAACTGCTTTGGGAAACAGTCTGGCAGATTCTTCTTCTTTTTTTTAAAGTGTCTTATTTTTTCAACTTGATTGATATATAATTGACATAACATTGTGTAACTTTAAGGTTTTGATTTGATAACTTGATGAGTTGATTTGATACATTTATATATTGCAAAATGACTAACTACCACCATAGAGTTAACTATACCTCCTTTATGTCACCTAACTACTATTTCTTCTGTGAGTGTGTGTGGAAAAACATTTATGATCTCTCTCTTCCCCCCATCAGATATATAATATAGTACTGTTAACTATAGTCACCACGTTGTATATTAGGTTCCCAGAACATACTCATCTTGTAACTAGAAGTTTGTGTCTTTGACCAATATTGCCTTGTTTTCCCCACCTCCAAACCCCTGATAACCAGCATTCTGAACTCTGTTTACATGAGTTTGACTTTTTTTCGATACCACATGTAAGTGATATCATACAGGATTTATCTTTCTCTGGCTTATTTCATTTAGCATAATATCCTGCCTGCTGTTTCCTAACGCTTATGTGGGACTGTTTCCTTGCATTGAGTAATTAAATGTGTAGACTTTCCTGCTACTTTTCTATAGAGCAATGGGTGAAAGAAAAGATGCCAATTTCTATCTCCTCCCTTCTCAGAAAAGGTACTGGAACCACAATCCTATAAACTCTCCTTTCAGTGGAAGCCCTGAGTTTCATATGTGTGTAGATCAAAGTAAGTGCCAAACCCGTTTCACCAGTTTCTAGGGCCGCAGAGTTGGCACAGGCGCATTACAGGCTCAAGTCCAGTTCCTCATATTGATATGAGGCCATGTCTCCTTGGTGATAATCATGTCAGTCCCATGTGTAGTTTAAAAATCACACATCTGTCATCTCTGGAATTCAGGAATATGCAGTTTCTACTGTTACTCTCCTTGCTACAATATCAGAAAGGCTAAGAACACCAATGTTTGAAGTTCACATATAAGCACGTGTCTGTGTGTTTGTACTTAAGTAATAAAGTAATTTTCCTTCCCATGAAAGGATCTTAATTATGCTTTGTAGGTATGTGTAAATAGACCAGCATGAGTGACAATAGAACAGTATTCCAGTGACTCTGAAGACTGTTAGTAAAATACCTGAAAATTCTAATTCCTTAGTGCATGTTTTTGGCCTCGGTTTGTAATGTGTGTGTCCACGGTATTCAAATTAGCCAGATAAGTAGCATTTCTCCCATAACTCTGTATCTACTAAGAAACAACATTAAATCTGTATTTGATTGTGTTTGGTCTTGAATTTCACGATTTCCTTTCATCTATTGAAGAGGCTATGTAGAGGCATACCATTTGAACTGAGGAGATATTTCTTGTCTCTGGTTTGGTTTGTTTGGATATTTTTGGCAGCGAACACTTGCGTTTGTTTGCATGTTTATAAAGAGTCCTTTATTTCACCCTGTGTGAATTTGACCTTTCACTTTTAATACAAATAAATTGCAAATAAAGCAGTAGTCATTTAACCCTATGCCAACCAGAATAGCTAAATATAAAAACCGAAAGTCTGGTAGCTTTTACAAAAGCAAATATGTCTGCTTTTGTTGAAATGACATCCTACTTGCAGTAGTATAAAGCTAAATAGTTCAAGGAAATGGTAAAGGATAATAGTGTTTTCGATTTCCTATTTACTGCCTCATTCGTGGGTCACAATAGTAATCAAGCCATTTTGACATCTCTTGACATGTTAAATGAGCTTAATGATAGAAGCCCAAATCTTTCTGGTTCTAACCAATCCTTGGGCAATGACTTCTAGTCTCTTCTTTCCCTCCCTTTCAGCACACACAAATATACTACCTGTGTGTGTTTGTACAAATAAACCTTTTTGAGACTTTTTCTCACTTGTGAAATGTTGATAATAATATTTCTTTCACAGAATTGTTATGAAGATAAAATGAATTGTGAATGCCTTGCCCTATATCAAGAATATAGTACATGCCCAATAAATGTGAGAACCTCACCCCTAAGTTTTCTTCTGCCCCAGGGCTGACTTCTAGGTGTGCGACCTATGGAGCCAAATAGGGTCACCAGCTCAGAAGGGTCCCAGCTCTTGGTTTTATGCTCTGCTATCAATACCTTGAAAATGTTAATACTTTTTAAACAGGAGGCCCACCCATATTTTTATTATACACTGGGCCCTACAAATGATATCACCGTTTTTACTTTTTCTCCTCATTTTCAAACTATTTGGGTTTGAAGAACTAAATGTGCTCTTGGTTGCCCAGGTTGGTCCATTCCTTTGGTTGCCCACAGGGTGTTCTGGTGGCCAGAGTGATGCCCATGGCTACCACTTCCCCAGCCTCAACGGAGACCTCACCTTTCTCCTGCACAGTGTTGTCACCATGCTTCTGCTTAAGGTGCCTGTGAATAGGTCAGGAAGTCCTTTGAACAAGAAAGTTTTTCTTCAAAGAATATGTTTGCCCTCAACTTCTAGCTGACCCAGCCTAGTGGTAGTATAAGGAGGCCCCATCAACAACTGCATTGTCAGGTCGCCAGTGGTTTTTGATGGCAGGTTCTATTTCTTAATTTTCTCCACCAGGGGCAGAGCCAGATTTGTGAGGCGTGAACTTATATAATTTGTAGGCCCTCTAGGAAAAAAAAAAGTACCAAATTACAAATACAAAGTGATATCCAGGGCTTGTAAGGGGCCCATGCTGTGAAAGAGCCTGAAGCTCATGTTGCCTCCGCATCCCAGGAAATCCTCCGTGCTCCCCCGCTATGTATCTCGGAGCTTTTTGACTTTCTAATCTTTCTGCTGGTGGAATCAGAGAAATAGCAGTGCTGTACCCTGACAAATTCATTTGTACCCTGTTGCTTTTTATACATGGGCTATATGAAACCCTAAGGGCCCCTAAACATAGCACGGTGTTGAGCTCCTGTGAATGTTGGAATTAATCAAAACAAGGCCCCCCCTTTTTTTATTCTGTGAGTGACTTGGTCTGTTCCTGCCCTTCGACACCATGCAGTCACCAGGGGCTTGTTCATTGTCGTTCCCAGCCCTGTACTCTTCCCCAGGTTTCAGGCTCGTGAGTGCCGCAGCCCCTTGACGCCTTCATGTGGGTCTTCTCTTTTCCTCACCCCCCACCCACATCCATCATAGTCCTCTCATTTCTTTCTCCACAATAAACCTCAAGTCCAGCCATACTTTTTTTTTGCATGCCCACTACCATCAGCTCAGTCCAGGTCACCCCAATCTTCTATATGGTTTCCCCATAACCATAAATGTTCTATTCCAATACAGTCTCTTTTTAGCACCAACAGTCATTTTCCAAAACCAAAATGGATCATAGTCATCCCCAATTTAATGTCCTTCAGTGGCTTTTAATTGGATTTTATAATAAATAAAACCCTTTCTTGAGGTCCAGGCCCTACATGCTCTGCCTCCAGCCTGACCCCCACCACTCTCCTCTTTAACCACAGCCCCCAAGGTAGATCCTCTGACGCACCCTGCTCATTCCCGTCACAGAACCTCAGTGCACACTGTGCCCCCTGACAGGGGGCTCTCCCCTCTGCTCTTTTGTTCTTCAGGTCTCACTTGAGGCACCTGAGAAAACTTTCTAGTCCACTTCATGAGTATAGGTCCACCCCTTCCAAGACCACTGTTTGTTTCTTCTATAAAACTTAATATTTTTGGAAATTACATACTGTTTTTGCTATTTGTTTACTTGTTTATTGGCTGTTTTTCCATTAATTTGCAGATGCCATAAGGTTAGAGACCGTTCCTGTCTCCCCCACCCCAGACAGAGTATGGTACACGACTTGGATAGAGACTGGAAGAAACAGGCACTAAGTACATATTTGTTAAATAAATGAATGAATGAACTACCTCTGAATGTTACACAGACCTTTTGTACGTTTATCACAGTGTGCCACAATTCAATTATTTCTATGTATTTTCCCCTGCTTGACTATGAATTATATAGGCAAATTAAAAGTAATATTTACTCTCTGTACTACCAGCATTTAGCACAATGCTTGAGATGCACATAACCTTCTAAGTACTCAATGCATATTTAATTAAATTAGCTACCAAATTATTGATGACCACCAGCTCTCAACTTGGAAGCATTCAATGGAACACAGTAGAGGTGACCATCTCAGCTAGAAGAGCAGATGATAGAGAATTTTTATATTAATAACTGCCCAAAAATGA
The DNA here is from genome assembly GCA_004026885.1 of Lyroderma lyra. Taxonomy (NCBI): domain Eukaryota; kingdom Metazoa; phylum Chordata; class Mammalia; order Chiroptera; family Megadermatidae; genus Lyroderma; species Lyroderma lyra. The sequence goes on from PVJL010004072.1 coordinate 98,705, forward strand.
GATAAATAAATGTTATTTCCATATCAGTAACTTAGATACTTAAGACAGTAGATACTTGAGACACCAGACCACTAAGTGACTTGTCAATGTAGTGTGAAGGGAGAAAAGTCACAACTTCTCTCTAAATGTATCAGCACTGTTATCTGTGATACTCATTAGGTTAGGGTCTATCTCACACATCAGGTTTCCAATAAATATTTGCTGATTTAATGCAGTACCAGTTGGCACTTTTGAATGTTTTTATCTGATTTAACTGTATCTCTCCAACTACATGATAACCTTATTGATAATAAAACCATGGAGATAGCATTACTATTTTTCTGAATTCTCCATAGCAATGCCCCACATTTTGTGTGGAGAAAGCACTCAGTACACTGTTGTTGATTGATATATATACCATGTTTCCACCCTCCGTGCCAAGGCGATAAACCAGGCACTTCATTGTTATTTAGGGTTGTCAAACTGGTAATCTGCCTTTTTGCTAATACGAACTTGAAAAGGATTTTACATATCACCTTGGCAACACCATCACATTCCTGACAAGGAAACAACCTGGAGAAGTGAAAGGACTTGCTAAATTGGTTCCATGGCATGACCTCGACTCCAGGCTTCTCAGCTTGGGGTCCCATGTTTCTTCTGCTATAGAATGCTTCGTCTGTGGCTGAAGAAGAATGAAAAAAGAAAGAAGCAGGAATTAGATATGATTTACTTACATTGCAGATTATTTAATGAGGTTCCTGAGCACTGGAAAGTATTTTTATTTTATCAATTTCATCAGTGAAAGCAAAGTAATGATCCCTAGGTTAATGCTAGATTAATTTGTCTTGTAAAGACTCCATTGTATTTAAATAGGGAGGAAATGTACAGAATTAGACTGGTCATATTTCATAGAGACAAATGTTTGTGATTTATGAGTATAATACTACCCATTATTTTTCATAAACCATAATTCATCATAAAGCTTTAGTTTAGGATTATTTTATCCTTCTACAAGAGGAAAAATAAAAAAAGTTTTCCCCCAAGACAAATAAAACACTAGCAGAGAGTGCTTAATTATGAAGATAGCTTTTAACCTTTTATTTACTCTCATTTCCAGGTTTTAATAAATATTTAAAATTGATGTAAGTCCCAGTTTGAGATTTAGAAAGACTCTGAACAAAGACCCTCAAGTAATCTGAATTTGCCCAGATGACCCAGGCTGACCTCACTATTAAAAGACCCCCATCCTGCTGGAAGGTTGGATGCCCTAGAGTGCTCAAGCATCCCAGAAGAGCACTTTCCTACGCCTCTTTGGGGTGGTCTGTTCACCTTCCATTGAGCAGACTGCCAGTAATAACCAAAGGGCTATTACCTCTGGCTGCACATTGGTATTATCTGGAGAGTTTTTGGAAAATATCATCCAGAGCCCATCCCAGACCAATTTAATTTGAATTCTGACTATCTGTATTCTAAATATTTAAAATATTCAAAATAACATGAACTTGATGTGGAGCCAGGGTTGAAAACCACTGACCTGAATGGGTTCTTCTGCCCAGGTGAAGCCCCTCTGTCCCAGCCCTGCCTGAGAGAGAGAAGGACCCCCATAGGGAATGGAAAGTCCCCTCCTACAAGATCCTGCTTGTCTTCTCCAATCCTGAGCTGAAAACCGAGAAAGAGAACAGCAGACTCCAGGTATGTGCCTGGCGGACAGATGTCGTTTTGTTTTGTTTTTGTCTTTCTGCCAAAGGTACAGAAAGAGAATAAAGGCCTCCACTATCTCCTAGAGCAGAGTGTTGCAACCCCGGCTCCACTGACATTTGGGGGCAGTTTCTTCTTTGTTGTTAGGGGCTGTCCTGTGCACCATAGGACGTTTACAGCACTCCTGGCCTCTGCCCACTAGATACCAATAGAATACTCCTCTCTCCAGTTGTGACAACCAAAAACTGTCTCCAGACATTGCCGAATGACTGGGGCGGAAGGCAGAACTGCCCCAGTTGACATGCTCTAGAGATAGCAGCAGAAGCCTGACGGAGAATTCGGTGGTGACTGGGAGGGCACGACTTTTGTAATTATTGGTAAAAGAAGGCAGGTATGGACATGCTGGTGAGGACAGTAGTGGAGATGGGGATTTTGGACAAGACGGCAAGAAAGACCCGAAAAGTGGTAATAATGACTGTGGCTCAGAGCCAATTTGGGATGGTTACAGAGACCTCTATTTGTCATGCTAAGGCTCTGGGTTAAGAGAGCAATTCCAGACAGCTACAAGGTGAGGAGCAATTTCAGCCTGTAAGAGGAGGGAAGGTATTGGCTGAACTTTGACTGCGGCTGGGAGAAGGACAGAGATATTTAAATGGGGGGAGGGGGTGGCTTGAACTCCACCTTTGAAGGATTAAGATTGGACTGTTGAGGACAGCCAATGAGAAGAAGCTATTCTTGATAGTAAGGAACTCCTGGACAGTAAGTTAGTAGAATGAAAGAACAGACTTTGCTTTGAAATCTCAAGATTTATTTAACACTGTAATTAATGTTTCATTAGTCATAGGCATTAAAGTAGGACTTTAAAAGTTATACTGCATTTCCTTCCACTCTCATAAATTTAGTCACATTTACCGACTCACCCTCCCTCCTTAGATAAAAGAGGAAAGGGGGGTTAGAGAGGATGAGAGAGAGCAGTTTCTAAAGCCTACGTGATTAGTCCCAACTCCACAATTTAAATCACGTAATTCTACCATTTAGCTTTGGAAGGGACCACCATTTCCTCTGTGCTTTTATATGATATTCTTATACAGAAAGATCACTGAATAGGTCTACATTGACAAAGCGAGCTGTGGCTTTGATAAAACAATTTATAATAAAAGCTTTTTTTGCATATCTTCAGTAAATTCTTTGAAACAAACAAAAACAATTCAGAAACACTTTAAAGAGTTGGTTTACATAATTCACTAGGTTTTCCAGGTTTAGGGAGCAAATGACTTTCTTTTAATAGAGAATCATAAACTTCAAAGCAGAAGGTGATGTTAAAGTTTATCTGGTTCATCAAATACCAATTTTTTAAAAAAAGTATTGTTATGAGAATGTTGTATTAACCAATTCTACTCTTTAAAATACATTTGGCTAAGTACGAGAAATGTTAAAAGGTGCCTCAGCTTTAAAGTAAAGAAGTAAATTATCTCTTTATTTCCCCTTCTGACATATGTAACTACCATTTTCCTGCTGCTCATTCAAAGGTTTAGAAAATGTACTGTTCAGCATCTTCAAGAATTTCAATGGAAATAAACCAATTGCTACTTGGAAAAATTGTTGAAATGTGCTTAGAGAACCTTACACCAAGGTTTAGCTGGTCGTGGTCCAGGTCCCATATCATGTTGCAGACAGGCTGCTTTTAGACCAGCTCAGCTTGTTCTTACTTTTTTTTTTTTTAAAGGTCATGAAAGCTGAAGGTTGAAAAAGCAAACAGAGAAAAAACACATTTTCTTCAACTTAGAGATAAGCAGGAAACACAAAGAACATGTTCTTAACAGTAAGACCTCAGTAATAATACTGAATAGAAATGCAACCAGGTGGCTCTGACAGAAGCCTAGGCCGACATCCAGGAGAGTTTGGTGGTGAGCCGCTGAATCACTCCTGGGCCTTTCCTTCCTCATCCGTGCAGTGGGGATGTAAGCAGTGAAGCCTGTGGCACTAAGAAAGTATAATCTCCTTTGTATACATATTTTTTTAATGTTGGCAAATGCGCAGATCATTTCTGAAAGAAACATCCTCTTGAGAGATGGAGATGGAGTTTGTGCACAATAAACAATAAGATAAATAAAATGATCTATGCATTTGTTTTGGAAACATTGCCCAAGACTTTGGGGAATGGAACTAGTGGGGATAGAAAAGTTGAAAGACAAAAGATGCTTGCTTTTTTTTGTTTTTTGTTTTTTGTTTTTTGTAGTGTGTGACCAAAAAAAATGTAGCAAGATTAACTTTTCCAATAAAAGTACCAGTTAGTTCTAAACATATAAGTGGGACAACATGGATTGTGTGATTTAAGAGGCTTATGAACCACTTCCTACCCAGTAAGTACAGGGTTGCCTCTAACTGCAACACTCACATGAGGGTAAGTATCACTTGATAAGAAAGGATCTGGCTCAGGAATGGAACAGACGTGAACTTGAGAACGGGCTCCATCACCTAATGTGGAGCTGTAGAGCACTGAGCACGTCAGCCTCTGAACCTGCTTCCTCCATAAAACATGAAAATAATATACCCATTTTGTAGGTTGTTGGGGGAGTAGAGTCAGACAATAGAAGTATAGGTTTAATTACAATTTTTAAACAGTGTGTGTTGGCACTACAGATAATTTGCACTCTCTGGCCATGATTCTCATCCTGGATCTGCCCCAACGTAGGAACAAATATTGATTGATAGGTTTTACAAACACATGCAGTACTTGCTAGTGCCAGGCACTCTTCTAAATTTCACATATATTGAAACTCATTTAGTCCTCATAAGAATCCTAGGAGTAGGTACTATGATTTTCATTCCCATTTTATAGAGGAGAAAACTGAGGCACAGAGAGGTCAAGTAATTTGCCCCAAGTCACAGAGACAGCAAGCAGTAAAGCCAGGATTCCAGTCTGAGCACTGAGCACAGTATTTACCATACACCCCTATGCAGTGCTACCTCTGTACAAAACTAGAAATACGAGGAAAGATTCAGAAAAAAATGGGCATTAACTTCTGGAGGGCGGGCCCCTTGTAGTACAGGCTTCCCCCGCTAGGTGAGTGTTCTAGGAAGCCATCTGCATCTGTGCACCAGCTGGTGTTGTTGTGAGAGGCTGCGTTCAGCTTCAGTGAATGCATTTGCCCATTTCATGATGGGTGAGTTACACAAACAACCTGTGGCATGACAACACACCTGCCCACATGCTCTGAGTGTTCAGCAGTTTTTGACCAAAAACAGCATGACCCCTGTGCCCCACCGTCTCCACTCACCAGATCTTGCCCCGAGCAACTTCTTTTTCTGTTTCCCAGGATGAAAAAGGTTCTCAAAGGTAAATGTTTTGCCAAGGTGGAAGAGGTGAAATAAAAAAACGGCAGAAACACTAAAAGGCATCAAAATCGACGAATTCAAAAACTGCTTTGAGCCGTGGCAAAAGCATGGGTGTATCGCATCAAACAGAGAATGCTATGAAGGTGACTGACATCTAAACATGTAAGAATAAATACACAGAATTTTATAAATAAATTGAGGAGTTTTTTGGGTCCCCCTCATATAACCCCATGTCTTTAAAACAACTGACCTTCTTTGGAGGAATGTACTGAATAACAAAGTCCGTGGGGCTAGGCTGCCTCTCTCTCCCATCCACGGGTCTTTGACTGTAGGAACTAGCGAATTCACTTCTTTCTGGGTAGGGGTGGTAGGAAGAGGGTCTACTTCCCTCAGCCTCAGCAAGTGCAGAAAATGCCCCCAAGGCCTTCAAGTACCTGGGCTCAGGCTCTGTGTCATCGCATTTGTATTGCTGCTGCCTCAATGCAAATAGGAAATAATAAATTATGCTCATGTTTCCTGCATTTAAGAAACATTCGTTTGGTGCCCACCGTGTGGTTGGGACTTCCAGTCAAGAACAGTGTGAATGACCAGTGCCTGCCCCATGGAAGCCTGAAGTACTGTGATGGGAGACCAGTAGGGCATCCACAGGAAAGCACAATAGGGTAATAGATGGGAGATGTTCAGTGAGTTGAGTTTAGAGATGTGATTCAGCCTGAGGCAGATCAGTTCAAAGCGGAGTCTGACCATAGGAGTGAGTGTGCGAAGACAACATCCTGGAAGACTTGACTTTCTTTACGTGATAAAATTCTTCTGATGTACACATCCATCTGGAAGGATTAGGATATCAGTTTCCCCTCCTGGGGAATAAATTGGTGAACATCCTATAACATTGTGAGTGATGGGGATCACTTCCTCCAGAATGCTGCCAGAGTCCCTCAGCCTCTTCTTTTCTCCCAGGTCACCCCAGGCACCTCTCCACCTTTGTCCGTTGCACATGTGTTGTAAGGACCTGCCTACAACCTGCTCAGTCCCTCCCCCTGCCCTGGGGTTTAGAGGGACTGAGTTAAACCAGATCAAACAGGTTTCTGCTGAGAGGCTTCCCTGAGCTCCTGTGTATTGTCAAATATGCAGCTTTCTCACACATAGAAATCTCGTGTGAGGAATTCCTTTTAATAACTCGTGGGACCAGAACTCTGAGAACACAGTTTTGGAATGGCTGTGCGAGCTACACAGGAGAGAGAATCATGAGACGAGAGCCTGCCCTTGAGGAACTCAGATTAGTGGGGAAGACAGAAAGCCTAAGCAAGGAATCCAGTCCACTAAGTACTAGATTACAGACATGTGCAGCGATGTGGTAGCAGAAAGGTATCGAAAAGCAAGAAGGTCAGAGGAGACTTCAAAGAGAAGCTGACACAGAACTGAGTTTTCAAGGATGAGTTGGCCTCCCCCAGGATAAAGGGAAGGAACACGTCAGCTGGCAGCAAGTGTGCGCCAAGGCAAGGACTCAGGAAGCCACGGCTCTTCAGGAGATTGCCACTAGTGATAGACGAAAATGGCGATAAATAAACCTAAAAGGAAGAGGACAGATCAGGAAGGAAATTGTGGGCCAGGAACTGTGTTTAAATTTTACCTGGCAGTAAGCAATGAGAAGTCCAACTGTGGAGTAAGATCGTCAACATTCTACTTGGGGAAGAGTATAGAGAGGCATAGAGGTCAGACTGGGAGGGCTGTAAAGCTGGTCACAAGGGACTGGCTAAAACCTTGCTGGTACGTCCAGGTGAGAGGTGATGGACGATACCTAGACATTGGCAGTGGAGAAGGAAAAATGAGGCCAAATGAAGAAATGATTAAGAGGCAGAATTGACTTCCGGATGGAGAAAGGACGATGAGTGAAAGCCGACCCCCCGGTTTCTGGCTCGGATGACGTGGGGGGGGGGGGGGGGGGGGGGGGGGGGGGGGGGGGGGGGGGGGGGGGGGGGGGCTGGCTGTGTGGTTGCCGGGAGAGGGAACGCTGGCAGCGGCCGGCAGCCTGGCTGCGCAGAGAACAGCCTCGGTTCGGGCGTGGGGGCTTCCTGAGGCAGGACCATGTTTAGGTGTTTATGGAGTCTATGCATAGAACTACACAGGCTTGGCGGTTAGTCTAGAGCCATGGATTTGGGAGTCGTCGGCCTGAAAACAGCACCCTACACCGGAGTGGCTGAGACCAGTCGGCGGAGCGCAGAGGGAAATGGGAAAGAAGCCAGCCAAGGCCAGACTCTCGGAGACGCAGCGCACGTGACATGGAGACGCAGCGTACGTGACACGGGGGAAGGGGTAACGGCAGAACCTCATGGGAATCTGGTCTGGGAGTCAGGGCCGATGAGTGAGTGTGTGTTGTCCCCGACCCTGTGAGGACGCACCACCCGGGTAAGAGCCCTGTCACGGTCAGAGCCCCCGGCCCGTGGAGAAATCCTGAACGAAAACCGAAGCGGCCTGTGCTTCACACCGCTCACTCCCGCTTCTAACTCTTGTCCGAGCTCGGGGCACGTGTGGGTCCCGGGCAGCCCGCGGCCACTTTGAAGATGTCCCAGCACAAATTCGTAAACTTCTAAAAAACATTCTGAGATTTTTTTTTTTTTTGCGACTTTTTTTTTTTTTTCTTTTTAGCTCATCAGCTATTGTTAGTGTGAGTGTATTTTATGTGTGGCCCGAGACAGTTCTTCTTCCAGGGTGGCCCAGGGAGGCCAGAAGGTGGGACACCCCTGCTCTAGTTCTTCAAGTCTGTGTCCTTGTTGACCGCCCCCCGCCAATGTCAACCTTCCTTCTGGGTTCCCTCTCTACCTCCATCTTTGTCTACCCAGCAGACCAGTGCTGGCTTCCAGCAGCAGCCCAGGGCTGCTGGCTACTTCGTTAAAAGGGGACAAGACCCGAAAGGATCGGGAGCAGGCTGACCACATACTGTGGTAAATGGGACAGAAAACAACAGTACTGTTCGTTTCAAATGGTAAGTAGTGTCAGCCTACTGACACCGTGAATTTAGCCCAGCAAGACTAGGTGATCACGCCTACCATTTGAAACAGGACAGTACCATTGTTTCCTGTCCCGTTTAAAATGAGACATCTGGTCTGCCTCATCAGGATGACATCAGGGCTTGAGTCTTGGATCTGCAAGTCATCATCGAAGAAGCCATAGCTGAGACCTCAGATGAGATTGTCCAGGTAGCGTTTGGGGGGAAAACAAGAGCAGGACAGAAAGAAATGGGAGCAAGAATCCTGAAAGCAGAAAGAGAGAGAGAAACAGGACCAGCAAGTGAGGCTGAAGGGTAATAGTCAAGAAGACTGAACATTAGAACAAAACAGGAAACCAGTGACATGGTTGCCATGGGAGGCAACTGGCCAATGAAGGAGGGTGTTCACAGGCTGAATGTGGCCGTTTGCAGGAGGTGCGCAGGGATAGGCCCATGCACTTGGCAATGGCCAAGTCAGACAGTTGGCAAAGGAGACATCTCAGTCCCCTGGTGATGGCAGAACTCAAATAGTTAAAAGTTAAGGGACTGGAGGCAAGAAAAAGGGTCTTTCCAAAAGTTGATGATGGAGGAAATAGGTTTAATCAATTAATTCATTAATACATTTAATTGTAAAGCATCTACTCTTTCCAAGCACTAAGATGATAGAAAATTGTTTTAAGTGCCTAAAGCTATCCTTAACACCAAGGAACCTGCAATAGACCTGAGAATACAAGCTACACCTAAAAGGTTAAGTGACCTTGGGAAATTGCTTGCTATTTTTCATGCTCAGACCTCTTCTCACTCTACTTTGTTCCTTGTAATTCCATCTCTCCCACAGCTTCAAAGGCCACCTGGGACGTAAGCCCTGGTTACTAATGATGACCCTGAACTGGGCCTTAGGTCCTGACTTGCCCTCCAACCCCCCAGATCCTTGTTTCTGCCTGCAAAGCTGGAAGTCTTCCAGCTCCACTAGTTTTCTCATACCCCATGGATCCTGTAACTGCACTGGCTACCCTTTTAGTACTGGTGCCAGAAGTCTTAAAGTCAAATCTGGAGCCACTTTACCAAAAATGCCTGTCTTAGCTTTAGGACCTTAAGGCAGTGGTTTTCGAACTATTTCCTGGAGGCGTAGGTATGACCCCTGGTTTATTTTATAGAAAGGAGAATGGAAATGTATTTATAAAACCTGTATCCCTGACTCACCTTCTGTCATGACTTCTTGTTTTTTTTCTGTGACCCATTTCTGTGTTATGCTCTTTCACTGGAAGCACAGCTCACGGGGAAAACACACATTCTCTTTCCTGCTCATAGGTCTGGGTGAGATTTAGGACCCAGAACCGGGGACTGTAGGGGCTGTCCTGGGCATGGTAGGATGTTGAGCAGCATTTCTGGCGTCTGCCCCTAGATGCATGTAGCAACCTCTTCCCCAGTTGTGACAACCAAAAACATCTCCACACACTGTCAATGTCCCTTGATTGAGAACCACTATCTTAGTGCTTTCACTGCTGGTTCTTCTGCTCCTGCAAAACAATATTTGCAATTACAGTCACTAATTTTTCAGCCCAGGAGAGATGGCGTCCCTGGGCCAGAGAGACCGGAAAAGGAAAGCACGTACTCCTTGCTTTATAATCCTCTCACCCTACAAACTGCTTCTGCCTCTTTTCTTGATGGCACACTGAACTCTCCAGCTCAGACCTCTTGGTCCTGAGTTGATAATCTCGTTACAACTAATCCTGTTTACAGCCATTCTCTTGGCAGAACAATCTTGTCAGGACTGGGGCCCTTTCCTCGCTACCTACTGTTCTTGCTGCTCCATTGTTTCTGGGGACGGTGGCTTGTCGGAGTGTAAGTTTTCATTGATAGGGCTTATCCTGTTTACTGGGCGTCTGCAGAAGGGCCTCATCAAATACTTCCATCCCTTCCTTCAATAAATGTCCCCCTTTGATCTGTGCAAGACAAAATCGTGTTTATCAGAAGCTGGGCTTCCTTTAGCTGATGACAGGGACGTCCTGTCCCAGAAAGCTCCCTGAAATAACATTTTCTGAATTTCAGAATATTTTCATGTTTCTCTTTTCTTTGTAAGCCTTTTTTGCAGCGTATCTCTTTATGGCAAGTGGAGAAAGGGGCTGATTTTAGTTTTTGAAGCCCAGGGTTACACAAAGCTGAATGGTTTTCTGCAAGTCACCACCAAACAGGAGAAAAGGACGGGACTGATGATAATATAAACATTTGGAACCAAGACAATATACCAGATTAGGGCTGGCCAAGTGAGATGCCTTTTCATACTGTCAATTTAAAACCCCAAGTTATATAACAAGGTGAAGAAAAGGTCATAGGTGTTAGTCATCTGAACAACAGGGTGGTAGAAACTAGTTCGGTTATGTGGATGAATGATAAGTGGATTTTATTCTTTCTTAGCTTCTAAGAAATTGCCAGGTGAAGAGAGATTCTCTGTCGACTGCAGTGGTTCTCAAAGTGTGATCCCTAACTCCTGTAGCACCCCTAGAGAACTTGTTACAAATGTATTAACAAATTCTCAGGCCCCACCTCAGATCCTGAATTGGCAACTCCGGAGATGGGACCAGCAATCTGTGTGCCAGAGCCCTCCAGGGAATTCTGATGCATTCTGGTGTCTGACAACCACCCAGGTATGTCAGGAACCTCCCAGCTGCAGTGTACAGACAGAATCACTGAGGAGACTGATTAAAATGCAGGTTCCCAGGTCCCATCCCTGCAGATCCAGATTGATCACTTGGTCTGGGTTGGGTCCTGGAAGTCTGTCCTGTTTTTTGTTTGTTTTATTAAACTATAATTGACAGTTGACAACAATATTATATTAGTTTCAGCAATGTATTTATATACCTTACGATTGCTCACCATGGTAAGTCTAGTAACCACCTGTCACCACACAAAGTTATGAGATTATTGACTGTATTTCCTCTGCTATCCATTATGCCCTTGTGATCTCTTTATTTTATAACTGGAAGATGGTACTTCTTGTTGCCCTTCACCTTTTTCATGTCCCTCTTCTCTGGCAACTATCAGTTTGTTCTTTGTTTTTTTGAGTCTGTGTGTTTTATTTGTTCATTTGTTTTGTTGTCTGGTTTTCACATGTAAGTGAAATCATTCAGCTTTTGCCTCTCTCAGACTTATTTAACTGAGCATAATGCCCTCTAGGTTTATCCATGTTGTCTCAAATAGCAAGATTTTATTTATTTTAATTGCTGAATAGATTCCATTGTATATACAAGAGCTGTCCAAAAGAAAAAAAATCCAACCATAAATGCCTCTAGTGTTCATATCATAGGGCTGGATACTTTCCGCTTGTATGTACCACTTCTCCTTTATCCACTCATCCGTCGATGGACTCCTAGGCTGCTTCCATATCTTGGCTCTGGTAAATAATGCTGCAGTGAACGTAGGGGTGCATATGTCTTTTTGCATTTCTGGGGTTTTTTTCCCTTGGATAAATACCCAGAAGTGGAATTGCTGGATCATATGTTAGTTCCATTTTTAATTCTTTGAGGAATCTCCATACGATTTTTCGTAGTGGCTGCACCAATTTACAGCCCCACCAATAAGGCACAGAGGGCTCCCTTTTCTCCACGTGCTCGCCAACACTTGTTATTTATTGACTTTTAGATAATATCCATCCTCACAGGTGTGAGGTGATGTCTTGTGGTTTTGACTTACATTTCCCTGATGATTAGTGATGTTAAGCAGCTTCCATATGTCTGTTGGCCACTTGTATCTTTTTTTGGAGAAATGTTTATTCAGATACCCTGCCCATTTTTTGGTTGATCTGTTGCTTTTGTGATATTGAGTTGTATGAGTTCTTTTTATATTTTGGATATATGAGTATATAACTCCTTGTCAGATATGTCACTTGCAAATATCTTCTCCCATGAAGTAGGCAGCCTTTTCATTTTGTTGATGGTTTCTTTCATTGTGCAAAAGCTTTTTAGTTTGATGTAGTTTGATTTGTTTATTTTTGCTTTTGTTGCTCTTGTCTGGGGATATGTATACAACAAAATGTTTTTATATTTCACTTATTTGTCAAAGTAAAGAGTCTCAGATACAAAAATATATATTGCTAAGACTTATGTCAAACAGTTTACTGTCTATGCTTGCTTTTGTGAATTTTATGGTTTAAAATTTTACATTTAAGTCTTGAATCTATTTTGATTTTATTTTCATATAGTGTAAGAAAGTGGTCCAGATTTATTTATTTATTTATTTATTTATTGCATGTATCTATTGAGTTTTCCATTTATTGAAGAGACTGTCATTTCCCCCATTGTATATTCTTGCCTTCTTTGTCATAGATTAATTGACTCTATAACAGTGGGGTTTTTTCTAGGCTCTCTATTCTGTTCTATTGGTCTATGTGTCTGTTTTTATGTCAGTACCATACTGTTTTGATTACTATAGCTTTCTAGTATAGTAATCAGGTAGCCTGATATTTCCAACTCTGTTCTTTATCAAGATTGCTTTGGCAATTCAGGTTGTTTTGTGGTTCCATATAAATTTTAGGATTATTATTATTATTATTATTTTTTTTTTTTTTTTTTGCTTTTTGGTATGTGGGCAGCTCCCTGACTGGGAATTGAACCCAGGCCGCAGCGCTGACAGCGCCAGCGTCGAAGCCTTAAGCCACTACACCACCAGGGAACTCCAAATTTTAGGATTATTTGTTCTATTTCTGTATGAACATTTTTAATAATGTTAACTCTTCCTATCCATGAGCACCATATAGCCTTTCACATATTTGTGCCACCTTTAATTTCTTTCATCAATGTCTCATAGTTTTCAGAGGATAAGTCTTTCACTTCCTTGATTACATTTATTCCTACGTATTTTATTCTTTTAGATGCAGTTGGAATTGTTTCCTTCTTTTTCCTGTAGCCGTTGGAGTGTTCTTGCAGTTTCCCGTTCATTTGGCAGGTGCCTTGGGGTTAATGAGGATTTTTTATTCAAGTATAGTCTAGTCTTTAAATTGCTGATTTATCACTATGTCTCATAGCAGGCTTATATTACCCCACGAGCCTCTAAGTGATATCCCTGCCACTGTAGGTCATCCCACTGCGGATGGAGTTCCCACAGTTACCCTGTCTCTGTCTCTCCTGACCCTTTCAATATGGTCCGTCTTTCATTAGTGTGCAAAAGCTGTTCAACCAACCCTCAGTTGTTCTTCAGGAGGAATTGCTCTCTATATAGGTGCATATTTGGTGTGTCTATGGAGGAGGTAAGTTCAGGGTCTTCTTACACCACCATCTGTGACTCGCCTCTGACTTGTTAATAAACCTCTCAGGGTAACTTGGATGCAGGAGTCCAAGGCCCAAGGTTTGAGAAACACTGACCTATATATACACAAGGGCAGTAGAAAATTTCCACAGTGCTAAAGTACTGTTCTGAAGAAACTCTCTTCATGTCTAAGAATGAGCAGGTATCACAATTCAGCTTCCCTCCCAGTCATCCTTGAAGCTGGCTGTTGGGATTACCTATTGTGGCAGATGGTTCTTTTCAAGATTATTCTAATGCTAGAAGGTTAGAGTGGCCCTATCAGTTCCTTTCACACTGACATCTGAAGCACTCTGCTAACTCCTAACCTGGGTTGTGCTCACACTGCTGCTCCTGGAAGCAAAAGCTTTTATCCCATTATCAGTTCCTGAACCACGATCCAAGACACAGCTTCATTTTCCCAGGGGTTTTGTTTTGCACAGCTGATGCATTCCAGTCATTGTTGGAATGCATTTTCCTTCTCCTCTTTCCCTCCAGCCCCTGGACTTCATCATTTGTGCTTATATAGCCTCCTGGTGTGACCAGCCTCAAATCCTAACACTTTCTCCCAAATGCTGTCTGTCCCACCAGGTACCAGGCCCTTCATCCTGCAGAACTGTGCTCATAAGACCACCATCAACTCCGAATCCAGCTGAGAGAGGGAGCTGCTGCATGTCAGATGTCAGCTTCTGGGTACTGTATTGTTGTGGTTTGTCTCCTGCTTTCCTACTTTGTCTCCCATGTCCCTGTAGGCTTCTTACCACCCCACTTTTATGTCAGTTCTTAGGGTCTCTCAGCGCTTGTCCTTAGCTCTCCACTAATGAAAAATGCAAGGTCCAGCAGAAGCAATGCCCCTTCTTTATGAGCTGGTAATCTATACCAAATCTTTTATTACAAAATCATACGTATGTAATTCTGTAACATAACAATGCCACACTCAAGCATAGTATATGACATTTTAGGTGAAATGCGCAAATTGCTGTCCATTTTGCATGAGACATTCACGTACCCTACCAACCACACTCACACAAACCTCGTGACATAACTCAATGGTCATGTCAGCAAATTTGTTCCAGATTCTGTCTTTCAGTTTATCACTATTGCAGGGTTTGATCTTTTCCACAAGATCTTTAAGGACACCCCACAAAAAGAAATTGGGTGGAGTTATGTCCAGGGATTGAGCTGGCCACTCCAGTGGCCCTTGTCGCCCTATCCATCTTTCTTTGAAATGCACGTCCAACCATTCTCTGACACACGTAATGTGGTGGTATGCCATCCTCCTGGACGTAAACTCCAAAGTCAGGTTCAACTCTAGGCCACGGTTCTGTTTGTAGGACATGTAGGGAATTATTCTGAGTGGCATACCATCAAAGAACACTGGCCCAATTATACCCATGACTGGTATCGCCACCCAAACCGTTACCCCTGGTAAGTTTATGTTTTTCTCTCCTAAGATAACATGTGAATTCACATCACCCCAATACGCACAATTATGGCGATTGATGTGGCTGTTCAATTTGAATGTAGCCTCATCTGACCACCATATCTTGGTTGGAAAGGTCTCATCTTCACATAATTTGGCCCCAAATCTTTCACGAAATTCTACCCTTCTGTCTGAATCTGTCATGTACGGACTGTAGCACACGTGGTGCTTATGGCTTCATTTTCACTTTGTCCGGCAACCATCGAACCCTTCTGTCACTAACACTGCGTTCCCCTGACAGACGCTCACTGGATTTTTGAGGGCTTCGTGACAACGATGCCCGTAATTCGGCAGCTTTTTCCTCTCTTGTCACTGAAATTTGTCTTCCTGACCTTTTGGCGTCATGCACACTGCCAGTGGCCTCAAACTTTCTGATCAGACGGGCGACGCCAACACCTCTACAGGGGTCGAATGCCATGCTCCTCACGTAGCAAGCGAGCACTTGCTGCCCCGTTGCACCGGTTTTGCTAGAACGGCGTCACCGCTCTCACTGCTGCTCCCCTGCCAGTCGATGGGCCATTTGACCTCGGGGAACGTGGAACACAGAGGTTGCTAAGATAGCTCGTCCATTTATATTATGCTACTTTAAAAAGGGTCTTACCTCTGCTGGACCCTGTAGCACCTCTCGTAAGGTTGACTGTGATCTGTTCTCAACAGACCCTTTCTCCAGGCAGTCAGTGGCACCCCGCAGAGATGGTCCTACCTCGTCCGCAGTCACATAACCACACCAGGCCCTGTCTGGAACTCCACGACAGTAACGGATAGGGTCCCAGTAAAGCCACCGTACACCGTTATGCAGTTGGTGCACTGCACAAACACATCGATGAAGGGGACAGTGTGGTCTAACGTCCAGCCTGTGCTCTGTCCCTCAAGACAAGTGCCTGAGAGTGCGTTGTGGATGCCTGGAGGAAGGGGCACTATATATATGTGTATATACACACACGTGACAAATATTTATGTATATATAAACACATAATTACATTAGATTATCAACTGAGACTAATGTGTTTTTATTGTTGTCTCATTATTTATGTGAAAATGTAGGCTTTTGGAATGCTTGAAAATATTTTTTATGGGAAATAGTTAGCTCATAGATCTTCTTTGTTACAGCAGTGTTAGGTGTACAGGCAAGCTGAGCAGAAAGTGCAGAGAGTTCCCTTATAGTCTCACCCACACCCTCTCACCCTACCTTGTTTCCCCATTATTCACACTTTGTGTTAGTGTGGTACGTGTTACAATGGTTGAACCAATATTGATACATTATTAATAGCTTACAGTCGGGTTCTCTCTTTGTATAGTACATTTTATTGGTTTGGCAAATATATAATGGCATGTATTTATCATTTTTGCAACATATAGAATAGTTTCACTGCTATAAAAAATCCCTTCTTTGTTTCATCTCTTCACCTCTCCCTTCCTCCCTCTCTCCCCCTCCTCCTCCCCAGGCCTTGGAAACCATGGCTCTTTCTACTCTTTCACAGTTTTGCAGAAGGTATACTTGTTTCTTTGTACAAAAGAGTATCTGCCTGCCAAAAGCACAGGGTTGTTGCTGCTGTACAGGGACGCACCATTTTTAAAATTTAGCCAGTGCCTTGAGTCTAAGATCAAACCCAATTCAGGACCTTTCCCTGAGTTGCTTGAGTGTATCCCATCTTCTCTATTTCTCCTTATCTAAGACATCCTTTTTTCTTTTTTTTTTTTTTTTTTTTTTGGTTAAACATTGCCTTCTGCTCCCCTTTCTCCCACTCCTCCTCTTCTCTGATGCATTTTCTATGTCAGTGATGCCCAAAAGCATTTTCTGCAATGATGAAAATGTTCTATATCTGTGCGGGCTCAGTACAGTAGATACTAGGTTCATGTGGCTATTGAGCACTTGAAATGTGGCTACTGTGATGGAGGAACTGAACTTTAAAATTCTATTTCATCTTAATAATTTCAACTTAGCCCCATGTGGCTAATGGCTATTTTATTGGACAGTACAGGTTTA
Source organism: Lyroderma lyra (assembly GCA_004026885.1). Lineage (NCBI taxonomy): Eukaryota > Metazoa > Chordata > Mammalia > Chiroptera > Megadermatidae > Lyroderma > Lyroderma lyra. Next base: position 115,457 of record PVJL010004072.1, read on the forward strand.
AGTTTTCCCTATGCCAGATCGCCCATTCTGATAGCATTCATAAACTTTCTCCCAGCTTCATACTTGGAATTCTTCCCTTCCTTTTAAATATTCCCTGAGTAATTAGAAAAGAAACAGAATTCTGCCTGACCCCATTGCTGGAAACACACAGTTCCCATGTCTGTTCCACTTATCACCATCGAATACGCACATATTTTTCTTTTACACATAATATTAAGATGTCTTGTAAAAGTTCTTTAATTTATGAGGTTCTTCCACATTCTTTGTCCATACATTTTTATGTCTTCCTCTATAAAAATGTTTTCTGTTCAAAAGGTCTATACTCCTAAAAAAGTTAATAGTAGAATTATATAACTAGTGCTTTAGTTGGCAATAACTATAAGCCATTGTTAGTGGGTTAATACCTGCCATTGTAGATGATTGTGGCACAACATTTAGGGTTTGAAAAAAGGAGAAGAGAAGAAACAGTAACATCCAAAGAAATTAAGGGCCTCAGTCCAGGAGGAAGCATGGAATAAGGGTTGTGGATCTCGGCACCTAGAGGTCTAAGCACATCTGTGCCACCCCCAGCAAGCCCATGATACTGGTCATGTGACCTAACCTTTCAGGGACTCAGCTTTCTCCTTCATAGATTGCAGGGTTTTGACCAGATGCTCCGATTTAAGGTGTCTCTTAGATTAAAATGCTCCTTGTGTCAAAAGTAGTCTAGGTATAACTGGAAAAGCTGAAACAAACTTTTGTCACCCAGAACATTTCACACTATCTCACCCCACCACCCTGCTCCCCAGCTAGCAATGTTTGTAATGGACACATCACCTTTGCTAGGGACAAGACCAAAACAATATTTTAAGAACCAACAAAACCTAGTTCAGAGTGAGTCATGGGTCCTACTATAGTGGCTAAACTGACCACAAAAGTTTGTGAATAGTCTATATGGTGTCCTTAAATCATCTGCATAAACCTTTTATTTCTAGTGCTTTGAACAGAAATAAACACAGTCATTAAGCCAAATTCCACATTCCACCAGACATGAAAACTTAGGGTATAAGCACAGACTCCCTGACTGAGTATGTCTTGCCTGAATGCCCATGTGAGTGGTCAGTTAAATGTCTGTTCTCTGTTATATAAGCAGTAGGAAATCTTTGCATATAAAAATAGGGTGAGTTTGTGCTAGAGTAAAATCTATGTTCTGGAACTCTTAACGTGCACATAATTACCACTTAGATTTCAAAGATAAATGATTTACTAATGGCAACTAAAATGACATGATCCAGAGTGAAATAATTGATTCATAACTTGGGAGGATCTGAGTAGATAGTCCTCAGCCAAGTGCCTACATATTTTTCTTTTCCTCCTTAAACCTTCTGCGGCCCCATATGTGGCATAGGAATAGTATTGTGATGACTAAGTGACACCAGGGCAGAGCTTGCAAACTCTCTCCAGAGTCCTTGGCACCATTGCAATTAAGACATTTGTTTACATGTTACTTGACTACTGCCTCTTTTCCTTCAAATGCAAATTTCAGGAAGGCGAGGATTGTGTCAACTTTCGCTCAGGAGTCAGCAAAGGTCTTTTGAATGAAACATGTAAACCATTTGCAGTCATTGGATCTTGTGTTATTGGACAAGTAGCTGTCCTACTTATGTTTTAGCTTCCTCTTCTGTAGAGGGGAATTATAATGGTATCTACTTGATTGAATACTTTTGAAAATTAAGTGAGATAATACATGCAAAGAACTTAGAACACCGGGACATGGTGAGGACTCAATAAATGTTACTGATTTTTAATGATGATGATAATGATAGCTGATGTGTAGTAAGCACGTCATAAATGACAGTTCTTACTATTTACTGTCATTATTGAAAGAATATTTGCCCTTTGAAGTATCAGTTATATGGAGGTCCTCAGTCACATACACTATAACAGGACCACTGTTTACCTTTATTTGCTATATCAGGCACAGGGGAAGAAAATTTGGTGTCAAAAGAAACCCCAAAATGATATTCACAATGGTACGTGGGTCTCTAGGGTCCAAGGAAAATTTATGAAATGTTTTCCCACTTCTCTACATTCATCCCTGTTTTATGTCCCAGTACCATCCTCGCCTCTCTATCTGGCTATTCCTCTCAGAAAGTTCCCAGCTTACAAATTAGCCCTCCCTCTAGGATCTGTCTCTACCCACAGTTAAGGATGTGTTTTGACAACCTGTTCTTTTGTGGAAATAATTTATTTCCAAAAGGGAAATGATATTATAAAAGCCTATATTACTATATTTAAGACAGGAAGGGAAAACAAGAGAAAGGACTTGAGGCTCGTTCTAAATCTTGCCTTTACTAACCGAGTCACCTCTGGTAAGTTACTTATTAATTGAGTCTCACAGTAATATCAGTTACATCGAATAATCAGTATGTGGTCCACCTCCTGAGCTTACGAAAATCAAATGAGATAGATAAAGGACCTAGTTAAGAGTCTCTAAATTGTGATAAGTAGAAATTTCGCCACCTCCCACTCTTGCAACTCTAGCCGTTCCATGCTTCCAGAGCGACCTGGGAGATTTAGCTTAGGGCTTTTGCCTTTCTCTAGGGACTCCTTTTTTAAATGGGGGGTTGTTTCCTGTCTGAAGACAAAGGAGAGGGGGTTCCCTGGTGGTGTAGTGGCCAGGTTTCAGGGCTCTCAACGCTGTAGCCTGAGTTCGATTCCCAGCTAGGGAACCACACTCCCCCCCAAAAAAAAGGCAAAGGAGAGAGTGGGGAAGGACACACACACACACATACACACATGTGCACATGCACACATGCGCACACACGTGCACATGCATACGCACGCACACACGTGCACATACATAAGCACATGTACACACATGCGCACACACACATGCACATGCATATGTGCACACACACGTGCATACACACATGTGCACATGCATATGCACACACACACGCACACACACACTTGCTTTTCAAATTGTTCTTCTAAGTCTTGAATAATGTTATAATTCCATTTCAGTACTTTTCACATACCATTCTTTAATGGACTAAGGTTATCAGGTTTTATCCGCACCTTCCTCCTTTACTTTTCTGTATTTGATGACACTAGATTTAAATTTTATGGCATTTTGCCTCTATAATTTGGGATTCAATTTCATTTATTTGAGAACTGACAGTTGTTAAAATCAAATTATTTTTAATAAGCACAATCACATTAATGTGTTTTATTCTCTTTTTCACAATTTAGAAACTCACTTTTAGTATTCATAGTTATTTGAATTATAACACTATGCATTACTATTTCTTTTTAAAATGTGATCTAGTGAGATCAATAGTTAAATTTTAGAAAGGAATTGGGGAAGGGGTTCACATGACACTTAAAGAAGGCAGGATCCCAAAGAGCATAAGTGTGTAAAAAAATGACAAAACGATCATAGATCTCCTGATGTAAAAGTCCCTAAATACCATAATCTGATCTATTTTAGTGTGATGGGTGAAATATGTAAAAACATTGCCAACCCTATAAATATCTAGTTTAGATAGAGGAGCGAGTAAATTATCTAGCTTAGATAGAGAAGTGAGTAAATTATCTAGTTACAGAGAGAGAGAGAGAGAGAGAGAGAGAGACTGCTCGACTGTGTAGCCTGAGCGTTTGGTTTCCAGGGAATAGATGCCAATCTCCAATTCTGGAACTTTCTACCTGTTTCAACTTAGGCAGTGGTTTGACCTTCTGAACCTCCGTCTGCTCATCTGCAACAGGGTTCCCACTTCACAAGGTTGTTTTCAGGATGCAATTGGATATTGGGCACTTTGCTAGGAGGAGCATAGTTTCCCCTCACAGCACCCAGATTCGGTTATTTTCCTTCAATATAATGTAGAAAGCACACAGGCCAAAAATAAAATCGGCCTTGGCATATGTGTACACGGATGGGGTCCTCGTAGTTTCCGGATTTTCCTGTAGTCACTAAGAAGGAAGAGAAGTCAGGGAACACCTGCTGGCCAGGCTTTACCCCTAGGCCTGTTGTGTGTCCAGGGATACGTGTGCTTGTGAGAGGCCTTCACGTGGACTTGATAGAGCTAAGGGGCCCCGACTAGAAGGAAGGTGGTAAACCAGAAAATGCTAGCGAATGTGGATTAAGAACAAAGGATGGATGTCTGTGACGCTGGGTTTAAAATCCAGCTTTAGAGTTACTTTGAACAAAAGTGCTTAATAATTTCTCCAGATCTCAGTTTCAATCTGCTCACTAACCTCCCCATCCACCCTCCACACTTACACAGCAATGACAACAGCTACCACTTTGAATGGCTTCACGTTGTCTTTAGGATAAAGCCCTAAGCATGGCCCTACAAGATCTGGTCCTGCCCATCTTTGTGTCCTTCTAGCTTCCCATTCTTTTTTTCAGTCCCTTTGAAGTGCTGTTTGGCATTTTCCTGCCCCTGTGATATTCAACATCATGTCTCTTCGGCCTGGAATGATTTTCACCCCCAGCATCAATACTGCCCCCCCATTACATGAATGACCATGGATGTCTAGGCTGAAGCACCATTCCTCAAGAAGAGTTTCCTCCCCTTCCCATCTAGGTTAGAGCACTTGTTGTGTGCTCTTAGTTTCCTTCTTTCCTTACCCTCACTGCAGTATGATGTCTCTTTCTACCCTGTGAGTTATCTGTGAACATGTAGAGGGAGAGGCCAGGGTGAAGTGGGGAGCATCAGGTCCACTCTTTTCATTACCCTGTCCCAGAGTCTAGCCAGTAGCTGCTCGTAATACTCACTGTCTGGATGCATGAAGGACTTAATATCAGGGGTCTAATATCAACTCACAGACCTCTGAGGGCTAAAGGAGATGACTGATGAATGCATAGAGTTTAGCACAAGGCTTGGCACATGATAAACATCTCAGTCAGTGGTGACTATTGTCATTAATAAGAATATTTAAGTGATGGGTGTCCGGTCCTGCACAACAAGAACTGTGGGAAAACAAAGAGGGAGATGCAAAGTTAAGAAAGACAGTAGCCAAGATTAAAGTGAAAGTGGGGCCAAGGGACTCCAGCCTCAAGGACTGGGTGTGCCGAATCGGGCCAACGCATAGCTTTTCTTGTGGGCAGAAAAGGAAGTGAAACGGATTTTTTTCCAGGGTCTGTGAGTTATGTGCCTCGAAACTGCTTTTCCCGAAAGTCCCCATTGTGCTCCAGCACCTCCTGTGCCTTCACACACCAGTGCTTAACCCCAGGGGATGGACTCATTGTTATGATGAAAACATCCATTAAGGGGGAATGGCCCAAATCGGTCCATGGATCTCAGTCTGCTGAGACATCCCCTCGAGGAAGCTTCAACCAGTATCTTCCATCGGACCTCAGCGTGAGCTGTACGTGGGAAGCGCGGCAGCTGGGGGGCAAGGGATTAAGCTCAGAGGGGGTGTGGGGCGGTGCCTCATCCCTGTAGAGCCCTAACGGTCTCCTGATGGCCCCTCTGTGCCTGTGCCTGTCTTAGGTTGTTCCTCCCTTGAGAAATCTTACCAGTCACTGACTAACCAGCCATCCTCCGGGGCCATACAGGGTGATGTGAGGTGTGCGAGTGGCGGGGCGGGGGGGGGGGGAACGGTACCCCCAGAGAGGGTCAGTTCTGTCTCCTAGATATTCCATGCCCCCGTGGCCTCCATGCTCAGCTCCTGCCTTAGGATGTCATGGGGAATACGTGAGGGGACAGACGGACAGACGGGTCGGCAGCTGGACGGCGACAGATGGGTTTGTTTCATTCCTAAATTCTTTTATGGTCATTTCTTCAAATGGTAGGGTTAAAGGAAGATAAACCATGTCACCTTCTTACACCTATTCTTTTGAATGCTGTTTGAGAGTTTTAGAGCAGAATGAGATGAAACGAAGTGCATAGCCTAAAATTGGAGCCAGGACAGATAATGGCTTTGATGTGATAGCTGCAGTGTACTTGTGTGTTTGCAAGGTCCTCAGGTCTGGCTGTGCTCCAGGTGCAAACATCCATAACCCAGATCATCAGCAGATGTTACCAGTTTGAAGAGTTAAAAACAAAACAAAACAAATGAAAATATGATTTATGCCTATAGAAACCTATATGTTAGTACTTGGGAAATGACTGCAGTGAGTATCATATCAAAATACAGTTTGCACAAAACACTTAAGAAATCCACATGAAAGTCAATACCTTAGCCTTACACCCGAGTAATAAAAGGTGAGTGTGGTACTTACACCTGGAACTTTAAGGTAGGATTTTGGAGGCCAGATTATGTAAGCTTTGGTGTGAGAGAGTTGCATCTTCCTTTATTCAAAGATTATAAATAAGTATGAGACTTCTTTTATCTTCAACTGACCAGGTCTCTTAAGTTACAAACTTTGCTGAAAATCTCTCATGAGCAGGATAGATGCTAATGATTCTTAGTGCTGGAAGACACTTAATGATTCAAAAGAACGAAGGCATAATGTTGGTATGTCACACATCAAGGCTGGTGTTTTAAAATGAGAACTTCAATCCAACTTGTAAGAATGGTCCAAAATTGCATAAGAAGGCAATGATGGAAGGGGGCGGGGGTGGATATGAAGGGACATTTGGAAAAAGGAAGGAAACTCTTACTAGCTTCTACCTCTTCTAAACTATAATCCCTTTACCACTACAGCCTGAGACTGGCTTTTCTCTGAGCATTTCTGATTGAGCTTCTATTAATAGACTTGGTGTATCAGGAATGTGTTTGGCTGCATGTAACACAAACACTAGTGGTTTCCACAAATAGGGGATTGTGTTTCACACATTACAGAAATCCAGGTGGTTGCTAGGATTGCTTGCTTGCCACTCACACTGCAGTGAGGGACCCTAACCATTCCGCCTTTCTGGTCTGCTCATCCTTAGGCCTTCCTGTTCCAAGATGTTTGCTGTAGTTCGCCTCTGCTTTGAAAGCAGAAGAGAGTGCTAGCTCTGTCTCCTTTTCATAGTAAATTAAAGGCTTTATAAGAATTCCCAGGCAAACATCTACTTATGTTATTGGCTGGGAAAACAAACATTTAGTTGGATAATTATTTAGTGAAAAAAGAGGGAAGCGGATGTTGGATAAGCACCTGGCAGTGATACCACACGGCTCAGTCTTTGTACTGTCCTGGCATCCAGTGGGAAGTAAGGAAGGGGATTGACTGCCTTAGTGATCTGTCAGGCTCTCTTCATAGGGAGTGGGTGACAGGCCATTTCTGGTGGCTTCCAAACTGATGCTAGCTCAGCTAGCAAGGAACTCACTAATAATATTTTGCTATTAACTGGTACTTTAAAGATTATGATGTTACTTAGAATAAGGTAGATAGATAATCCCTGAGCTGAGCTAGATGCTTTTCTACATAGAAGACGAGTGACTAAGTGATCATTTACAGTAATTCATAGGTGACTCTGTAGGACTGCCTGTCCCTGTACTTTAGAAATAGCTGGGCCTTTCTGAGGTCCAGGCGGGCACATGGACTTTTTTGCCAAATTGGAAAGAGATTTGCGAATTCTCGTTCCATTTCATTTGCAAAAGCCACCACAGTGTTTCTCCTTCTGACCTTAATGGGAAGCACATGGACATCACTGAATGCTGGGAGCCCTTCAATGCTCAAATTATGTTTTCCAGGCGAGGGCTATGACAAACTCACCTCCCAGCGTGACCCTGGCAAAGTCGGTAGCTTGCTTGTTCTGGCCACGTTCCTGGTATAATCTAGGGTTCTGGGAAGATTCACTTTAATTACAACTTCTTTCTCTCTCTTTCTCTTTCTCTTACGTTCATAATCTCCTACATAATGTGCATCAGAAACACCAAAACTGAACATTTACTTCTTGAACTAATTAAATGGATGTAATTTGCATTTAGCTTCTTTTAGAAGATCTGGTCAAATTAACATGTTGTACTGCTTTTCTAAGGCACACATAACTTAAATTCTCTTTATGTCTTTAGTTTTTATATCCGAGTGAAACTTTCATTTTTGTTTTCTGTGGCAAAGATAATAAAGGGACTGATGGTATTTTCTAAATTTTCTTTAGCCATACGATATCCTATAAGGAATAGTACTTTTAAATTTTTTTTATTAGTATACTAATAAGTTCTCAGGAGAATTGGTTCACTTCCAAGTTTTGCATAGAGCTTATGTATGAAAGCTATTAATATTATAAAATTCATGTTAACTCAAAATGTATTGGTTAATACAGAAACACTATATTCTACATAAATTGTGAAAATATTAGCTTATGTTAAAATGCCAGTTCAAAAAAGCATTTTCAACTGTTCTATATTACTTACCACAAAATTTGTGTCATGTTTTTTGCCTTCAATGCAGCACCAACTCGGTGTAACAAACATTAATTGAGCACCTTACATATGTGCAAAGGCGCTCTGCTCTGGGTGTGTAGAGGAACCGGACACACCAACACCTGCTCTCAAAAGGAGTTTTATTCTTTTAAGAGAAAACACACATAAACAAACAATTACAGTGCTGTGTAATAAAACACAGTGGCAACAAGTTCTGCAGGGCCAGGATTTAACTCTGCTGGGGGATAGTGAAGACAGAGCATTAGAGAGAATTAAGAAGAAACGTGGTGCCTGATGGAAGCTTTCTTGGTTGGAGGGGGCCGAGGGAGTGGCAGGAGGGCATGCTGGGCACGGAGAAGCCAAGCAGGGATGTGTGGTGAAGTGCAGGTAAGAAGTGACCAGCACCTGCACTAGGACAGCGTGTGCTTAGGAGGTAAACCTGAACACATCAGCGGTTTCATTTAGCATCTTCTAACAGCTACCAAGGGTGAAACTTAGTGCTGGGATTGCTTTTCCATAGGTAATCTGATTTGAGGGAAAGTTTTGATAACTACTATAGGGGCATAATCTGTTTTCATTTAAATATTACATGTATATAAATGCCCAAGGCTATACACACGAACAGTACCTTTTCAAGGCATTTGTTCTTGGTACATAGCAATGGACTGAAGGCAAAATAAGAAAATGACCTCTGTATTTGGTAGGCAAGTTAAAAAATAAATAAGCCGGCGCTTTGCCGATCTGTAAGTCTCCTTTCTTCTGGTGTGAATGAGTTACTTGGCTACCTACTACCGCACGTGGACGGAAAAGCTTTCCCACTTTGCCTATTAAATGGCAAAGCAACAGACTGCCCCATTCATTTATTTTGTTGACATGTTCTGGGTACCAGGATGTTTGGAACTGGGGATCGAGAAATCAGGAAATTGTAGTCTTTGCTCCCAAGAGAAAGGAGGCTATAAGTAGATACTCTTAGTACAGTGTGACAAGCACTTTATTAGAAGTGACGCCAGCGTGGCCAGAGAACGCAGAGGAGTGTGCTAAAAGCCTGGTGCCGACAAAAGCACTTCACAAAGGGGGTCATCATATAGCTCGGCAAGTTTTGACGAATGGAGAAAAGGAGGGACGTATAGTGGTATTTCAAATATAGGGACCTGTGGGAGACGACACCTTGTTTTTAATTATTTGTCCACCTCCTGTGAGAGGTTGATATTTCCCAGACCCAGTGAAGGTCAGGTTTGGTCACGTGACGTGCTGCGGCCAAGAAAATGTGAGTGTTTTGTGTCACTTCTAAACAAAACCTTTAAGATCCACTGTGGTGTTCCAGCATTACTCTCTTCCCTCTGCCACGTGAGAAAATCACTTTCAGAAAGGGGCTGCTCATGCAGTGTGAGTCTCAGAGTAAAGAAGATGCTTGGAGGAGAGCGGAAGCCAAGCTGTAGAAAACATATAGTGTAAGCAAGAAATAAAGCAGTGTTGTGGAAATCCACTGAGACCCGGGGATGGTTGTTACAGCAGCAGCCTGAGAAAGCTGACTAAGGCAGACGTAGTGCGTGCGAAGGTGCAGGACGACGAATGAGTGTTGAGTGTTTGAGAAACGGTGAGTTTAGCATGGCCCAGGGTGTAGACTGACTGTTTAGAGCCAGTCAGAATGAAGCCAGAAAAGTAGGTTGAGAACAGATTTTTGAAGGATCTTAAATGTTCTGCTAAGAAAGTTGAAGTTCATTCTTTAAAAGACAGAGAGCCAGTAGAAGCTAAGGAACAACATGATAAAGATTTGTTTCCTAGGAAGATGATTCTAATGGGAGCGGAAAGAGACCAATAGCAGCTAAAAAGTGAAATCAGCTAAAAAGTTATGATACTAGTAACTACTATTTACTGTGCACTTAGTATGGTCCAGACATTTTGTATATATTTATCAAAGCAATCCTCACAACAGCTCCATTTGGTAGGTATTACAGCAAGGCCTTTTTTTGATAGGTGGGAAAACAGGTACTGAGAGGCTAAATAACTTGGCTTGGTCTCTGCCCAAGAAGTGGGAGAGTCAGAATCCCATCCCAAGCCACCTGGGTGCCCGAGTCCACGTGCTTCACCACTATGCTCACATCTAGACAAATACTCATCAGCATCTGAACAAAGGCAGGACATGAGACAGGGAAGGAGATGGCAGAAGATGGGCATGAGCTGGAGCTTAGGGGTGAGAGAAATGGAAGGGTCAGGATGATGCCCCATTTTTTTACTTCAGAGACTCAATACGTGATGAAGCAATGAGTGGAAACAGGGAATATGAAAACAGGTTTGGGGAGGAAAATAAAGTTTTACTTTGAAAATGTTAATTTTGAGGCAAATATATAGCACCAGGTGGAGATGACCTGGTGGTGATTGCGTATGGCACTGACGCTCAGGAGCAATGCTGGGTCGAGGCAGGCCCAGGTGGGTCGGAGAGCAGACCAATTCCCCCTGGCAGGTGTAGTGAGAACGTTGGAAAGTGGGTCAAGGGCAGAAATGGAAAGAAACCTACTATTTAAGGAGCAGATCTAGAAGACGGTGCCAGGAAAGACAGAGGCGGTGATAAAGGCAAGAGAGGTGTCAGGGAACAAAACATGGGTTTTTCAAAAAGGTGTTCACCACCAGTTACTCAAAACTAGAAAAACCGGGAGGTGACCATGGCCACCTCTGTTTGTGACATCCTTTAGCCACATTATGACAGTGAGAAACAAGAACCTCCACTTAGTGGTGTCACTGGTGTAGATTATTAGCATCCCAGTGCAGGTGCAAGGCTGCACGGGGTGGAGTAGAGACAATGTGCTCTACAATCATGACTTTGTAACTACAGAACTGCTTAGGAACTTTTAAAATGACAGGTTCCCATAAATTGAAAAAATAAAGTACATTGCGTCAATTTACAGGAATTGCCTAATTCCAGAAACGGTAGTAAGAAAGATTTAAAAGTAAAATCATTTCCAGAACACTCTCATACCTGGAAAGAACCAGCTTATTAGATTTGTTTCTTATGTGCTCTCTGGTAACACTATTAAATTTCAACAGCCCTTACCTAGTTAGGATGATATTAAAGGTATTTGCATAGAATTCCCCTGCTTTTTGATGACTTAGTAGAAAACCAGATTTTTTTTTCACGTATGAATAGCTTAAAGCCACACAGAATTTGTTATGCAGTACTCTATGAGGAATATCCCGTATGTGTGCTTCGTAGTAGGGGAAGAAGAAAATATTATTTTGCCTATAACACAAATGACGCCCTTGTCCAACGCACCTCATATTGTTGAAGTATAAGGAGATGGTGTTTGAAAAAGTTTTCATGAAAACAAAACTTAGAAACATGGGGTTAAATAATATTAATCTGTTTGCCATTGCAGGATTTTCAAGAGTTGTTCATATGCTGGTTTACATTGTGTAGCTCTAGAGGTGACCATAGTATACAGAGGCCTTCACACTCATGTGACTGTAGATTCCCCATTTTTTTCAAGAGCACATGACCTACTTTATCAAATGTCCTATGTGGCTGATTATACTTTTGTTCAAAATATTTGCTGCCCCTCCCTGTACTGTCCTTTTCAATAGGATTATCCTTCCCTACTCCACTGAATGTACAAGTCGTCACGTGACCTGTTTTGGCCAATATAACGTGGTTGTAAGTAATGTGTGTCACACCTGAGCAGACACTTTATGAGCCAGTCTGTAGTTCACCTATCCTTTTTCCCCCTCTGCTACAAGATCAGCTGTGGTCCAGAGAGAGTGTTCCCATAACCCAGAGTTCTGGATTGTTCTGTGATGGAAATGGAAATGCCCAAGAAATAAACACTTAAAGTTGTAAGCCATTAATATTTGGGATTATATTTGTTACCACGGCTAACTTGGCCTAAGCTGACTACATCCTACCTCTAAGCATTTCTAAATTACTTGAACATTCTTGCTTTTTGCACATGCACTCATTTAGTCTCAATCTTATAAATAATGAGATCTTCTTAGAATTATTCTTTAGGTTCAGACAGTAATGCTTAAAGATGAACTGAAAAAATTCATATAAAACAGGATTTAAACAATGGTACACCATACTCTTGTATGCTTAGAAAATTACCTATATTACCAAGACAGATGACCAGTCAGTTGCACCATATAGAGTATTATGCTGCAAAGCCACTCATTTGATTAAAAATTTTGGGATAACATGTATTTAAGTAAATTTCATTTCAATTTAAGGAGGCACCATGGAAACTCTTCTTTTTAATTACTAGAGGCATATATAAAATTAGTTTAATTACATTTTAGTTTATATTCATTATATTTTATGCACAAAATGGTACTCTCATGTTTGAATGCCTGATTCTAAGTGACCTTTGGTGCTTTTGAGAAAAAAAAAAATCAATTTGCTCTACAAAAATTACCTTCTGTTTACTAATGAAGATCAAAGACCATTCCACTTGCAAGTGACAGAAACCTAATTCAAACTCCCATAAGCAAAACAAAACAAAACAAAATTATTGGTTGCAGAATTGAAATGTCCATGGTTTTTGAGAGAATGAGGTTTAGTTGTTCGCTGAGTGGGCAGGACATGTTAGAACTGGAGACCAGTTCTCCCTTTGGGAAGGTGTCAAGAGTTGGGGATGTTGTGGGTACGAGGGTGAGACGAGGATGGTGTGCAGGTTCTCATGCAAGGAAACTCCAACAGGCAAGGCACTACCTAGAGGGTTTGGGGACAGTGATTTACAACAGGGAGGTCTGGCCAGGTGTGATCAGAGAGAAGTCCTGGCGATTGGGTAGGAAATGAACGGGGAACAGGGATGTGGACAGAGTAAGGGTGTTAGTGAGGGAAAATTAGGGCTTCACTTATAGTGGAGAGAAATGCACGAAAGATGGCTTCAAGTAGCTGTTTCTTTCCAACTCTCATATCTACTTTTCTCCATGTTTCATTCTCCAGCAGCTTCATTCTCAGGTGGACCCTCCCATAAGGAGCAAGATGGCAGCTACCTATTTAATGATCTCCAAACTGGGTCTCATTGTTCTGGCATTGGAGGAACAACTATGGCCTGAGGTGCCCTGTTTGGCCAGGACTGGGCCATGTGCCCATCTCTGGAGACAGGGATGAGGTTATAGCTATCGGAAACACAAATGTTCCCCAAAAGGCAATTGGGGCACTGTTCCCAGCAGCAAGTGGGTAATGAGGACTGGGCAGGAAAAACTCACTATGTCCACTGCAGACTTGATGACACATCTCCTACTGTGAACCAACAATCTAACAGGGAAGGGAACTCACACACTGGATTTTTTCTTCCCAAAGGAGATTTTTTTCTAAAATGAATAAAGCAAGCAATTTTATTCTAAAGTGTTTGAAGTAAGCAAGGTATCTATTCCTTTTGGAGAAACTATGAGAAAGGAATTCAATGTTATAGACCTCAGGTCTAATTGCAGTCTTAGGAACCTGTATTTTCTACTTTAAGTTGCCTATTAATAAAATTTTTCCACTAGATATGTTAAACCTACATACTTATTAACCTTGCTTTGAATTCGCAATTATTTAGTTTGCATGGAAGCCATATTTTCGGCAGATGCATAAAGTTTAATAAGAAAAATGCTGGCAACCCCTTTTCCCTTTAAGTCAATTACTAAAGGCTGGAATCAGAGCCATTCGCTACAAAGAATTCTCAAAATAGCACAGAGAAAAGCAGTTCAGTCTTCATTATGACTTCTATTGACTCACTTTTGATTTTTTTTAACCAAGATGCTATGCATCAAATCTCTTTATAGAAAAAGGTTTTGGATTCTGTGGTGCCTTTCTATTTATAGCACATATTTTTGCTTATTTATTGTCATGGAACAATTTTAGAGTAAGGGAGTTTATAAGAAAAGATGATTCTCCATTGACCGATTTCCTTTACCTGAAGAAAGCTGCTTCTGCTTATTCTCCAAGTAGAATTGGGCTCCTTTTCTGAATTTTGTTTGTATATTATTTTAGTATGATGCCTTATATACAATGAGTGTTTAATAAATGTTACCAATTAATGACTCAGCACAGGAGCTGAGTGTTTTGCAGTATGTCAACACTCACTGAAGTACTTGGAGTCATTGCTAACTTGGAACTTTGCCAAGATCTAGGTTTTGGGGTATTTTATCAGAATCTTGGGAAATTCCAGAAATGACAATTTTGAATATGTCTTCTTTTTCAAAACCAAAAAAATAACAGCGATATTTATTTGTTAATACTTGAAGTATAAAGTGGAGCACAATTAATAAAATGAAGTTTATTTAGAAAGACCATTAGGCTCTTTCTAGTTGTTGACAGCTTTAGCCCTCAAGATTTCAACATCTGACGGTGCAGAGAAATATCTCTGATGTGTATAATCCGCGTATAACTTGTGTGATCATGCAGATCAAGCAATTTCTGCCCTTCCTCATTTCACATTTCCTCCTCTGTAGGGTTGCTATAATAACAGATGTATTTATTGTAGAAAACATAGAACCAGCCAGGAAGACAGATTCTTGCCCCTGCAGCTTACTGACCTTGTGAAAGTGAGTTATGGCTGCCATCTCACATGGCATTCAGGAACTGAAAATCTGAAGGGCATGGAGTGTGTATCTGTGTCAGTCCCTTCTTGTGGTAGCTGTGGAAAAACTGTTAGACGTCAGAATGGAAAGAGAGAGGAGGGAGGAGAGTGAGTTGGCTGAATACCATGGCCAGATGTCCAGAAACCAAATCATAATAGTCTTTTCAACTGATATCCTTAAATTTCTTGAGCTATTCATGAAATTATAACCTCAAATATCTGTTTATGTCATCAATGTCAGTTCAAATCATGGATTCCATAGACAGATTGATAAATGATCTTCAGTTTTATCTGAGACAAATGCAATCTGGTTCAATCGTTTTGCTTATGTGAGCACTTTGGGACTGTGTCCATAGATCTATTCCTAGTTTAAAATTTCATTTTCAAAGTGTTGCTTTACCAATTTTCACAAGTGCTTTGGGTGTATCTGAATTTTGTTCAAACCCTTCCTTCCCACAGACACACAAGCAAACCTGAGGTAAAATTGTGTGTTTGGTTACTTGACCTTTTCTTATCACAGGTAACTAACTACTGTATCCAGCTAAGTCCCTGCTGACATTATCATGGGGCCTGCCAAAAAAAATGTCTAAAGTTGCATTAACACAGTAAAACTGATGACCAGCCCAACTTCAAGTCCTTCTTCCCAGTCTCTAATGGCATGTTGACTCTTGGCATTTACAGTTGTTTGCTTATTGAACCGTGTCAGGTTTCTATGGCTCCCAGTGCTGGCTCACATTACAGTCACGTGGAAGCAAGAAAATTCAGGCAAGCCTTTCATGAAAAGATAGCCCTGCCACAATTTCAGGTTTCTTGGTAAATGAACAGAGAAAAGGGAAAAGTCATCACTTGACTTTTCTAAGATTTTGACAGAAGGATGTCGTGGAGTTGGAGATGTGGGTAGGTCGTGTTAGAACTGGAGATCAGACCTGCCTCTGCCTCTGGGAAGTTGGTGGGTGGGATGCTGCTGGTAGCAGGGGAGGGATGAGGTTAGTGTGCCGGCCCAGTGAGAGGAAGGAGTGGTAGCAGAGGGGCATGGCACCTGGAGTGTCCAGGGACAGTAAGGACGCAATCCGGATGAGTAATCTGCACTAGGAAGGTTAGGGAAGGTATGAGCAAGTGAACATCCTGTCAGGTTTGGGCTGAGAATGACCAGGTGTGATGGGAAGGATGGAAGTAGTCACTAGCTAACCAAAGTCGTGGCACCATCTGGAGATCAGAGGTAAAACTTAATCTTGGCAGATGGAGAATATAAGGAGAACGTAAGACAGAAGAAGCACAGTGATTAAATCCTAAAGCAACCTTAGAACTGTGACTTTGTGGCAGAAGAGTGAGGTAAAGCCAACTAATATTCATCGATTACCTCCCATATGCATGTCAAACACTAAACTGTACTATAGAGTTTATTCACATATTCATTCAAGTTTTAATTAAGCACCTACTATGTGCCAGTAACTGCTCTAGGCACAGGGAATAGAGCAGTGAAGAAAACAAAATCTTTGCCCCCTTGGATCATACCTTGTCATAGAGAAGATAGACAGCAAACAAAATAAAGTTTACACTAGATTAGAGGGGAACAAGTACTCTGCAGAAAAACAAAGTAAGGTATAGAGACGAGGAATGGAAGATTAAAATTTTAAATGAGGACAGGGAAAACCTCACTGACAAGGTGACCTTTGGACAAATCCTTGAGGGAGAGAGCAATGCAGATACCTAGAAGAACATTCCAGGCAGAGGAAATAACAGATGCAGAGTGATGAGATAAGATCGTGCCTGGTGTGTTCAAGAACAGACAAGAGACCAGAATGGCTGGATTTGTACAAGAGAGTGACAGAATAGAAGGAGATGAGAAAAGAAGCACACTATGGTGTAGGTAAGGATATCATCTAAGCCTCTTTAGGCCTGTGGTTCTCAACTGGGTCCATTTGCTTCCCAGGGGACATTTGGCAATATCTGGAGACATTTTTGGTTGGGGGCTGTTTGTTCCTATTTAGACTTTAAACAATTGAAAGTGGACTCTTTACATGTACAGGAAGGTCCCATCTGGGCAAATGGATGGCCAGCACATTGGACAGAGACAATAGGTTTCATACTGGTCTCTGTAAATTAAAGTAGTCCAGAACAAACAGATAGGAAGTGATTTTATAAAAGCTACTATTGAAGTATAATATGCATAAAGAGCAGTGTACATGTCACCAGCACACATCGATGAATTTCCACAAGTGAAACACCAATCTGTAACTAGCACCCAGATCAGGAAATAGAATGTTATCAGTACCTTGAAACCACCACACCACCTGCTCTCATCACTACTCTTCCAAGAGTAACCACTATTCTGATTTTTAATAGTCTTGTCAGTTTTCACATGGCATATACTTGACTTCCTTCCCTCAACATTATGTTAGTGAGATTCATCCATATTGTTGTGTAAAGTTGTAGACCTTTCATTCTCATTGTTACATAATAAACCATTGTGTAAATACAAAACAGTTAACCTAATCTACTTGGATGGGCATTTGGATAGGTTGCAGTTTGGGGTTCTCATGAGTAGTGCTGCTCTGAAAGTTCCATTCCATTGCCTTTTGGTGAAGACATGTGCACATCCTCTTGGGTGTACAACTAGGAATGGAATTGTAGGGTTGTAAGAGAGAAGAGAAATCTTCATAAGATGAAATGTAGCATATTCCAGCTAGAGCAGTAAGCAATTCATATATATGTAGTTAGAAAGGTTTGGATGGGGTCAAGAATGGAAAAAAGAAAATCCAGGGATCAGGATAGAAAAGGCTGTGCTGGTAAGGATGCAAGTAGAGTGGAATGTAAGCGAAGGAGAACGACAGTGTGTGTAGGTAGACATGCAGCTTGAAGAAACCAAGTAGCAGTTGTGTCGTGCAGCAAAGGGCTTGGGTGGCAGTCAAAAAGTCCTGAGTTTTAAACTTGCTCTGGCAAATGTGACTGTGTGACTTGGATGCACAGCTCAAAGCTTTGGCTTTCCATTGCAAATGATGTAAGTTATTGAGAAGATTCAATTCATTCAACTGATGGAATGCATACCTATGTTCAGGGTAGTGGTCAACAAAAAATGAAGGATCCCGTCCTCCCTGATTTTACCAGGAAAGAACACAGTGGACAGTTAAGGTAAGTGCAGTGCAATGATATAACATAGGCTGGGGGTTAGGGAAGCTTCTTTGAGGCCGAGTAGATATGAGCCAGGCCACGAGTTGGGGTGAGGAATCCCAGGCAGATGAAATGGCATGAGGGAAATCTAAGGAGGATAAGGAGCTTGGCGTGTATGAGGAAAAGAGACAGTGCATGTGCAAACAGAAAGCAAATGCAAGAGCAGCAGAAGAGAGGAGATGGGAGGGGCAGGTGGGGCCTTTAAGTGATGAGCTCTATTGGGAAGCATTCTAAACTGAATGGAAATAGAGAAATGGGAATGGCGTAGGAGTGGTGACAGAATCAGGTGAGTGCAAAAATCTAGATTGATTTGTGCATGTGTATTTCAGCGTTCATCCATGAATTCATTTGAATTTATGGGATGAGCACTGATAGTGTCTGAAATTATTCAGGTATGACTAACTATTGAATGGATGGATACATAAATAGTAGTTTATGAGGTTAACACAACTTGAAAACAATCTGTTTTAGACTAAGTCTCTTTGCTCTGATATTAACTTGGCTTTTTACGTAGATTTTTATTCTAGGAACAGTGCCTAATACTTGTTGTGTTACTATGCACCAACTTCCAAGCTAAGGATACATAGCAGGTGTATTCTCTCATTTAACCTTCATCACAACCCGGAGAGGTAGGCTCTGTTATAGTCCCCCTTTTACTGATGGGGAAGTAGACACCAAAAGGCACACTGACCCACTTGCCCGAGATCATGTCATTAGTAGGCATAGAGCTGGGATTCACACTCAGGCAGTCTGAGTCCAACCCACAAGGTCTCAATAACCACTATTTATAGCCTACAGAAAGCGGTCACAAACAAGTGAACAAAAAACATTGTTGGTTTGGTTGCTCTACTTCTGATTTTAAATGAATAAATTGTCATTGTAGCATTACACATGGATTTTGTGAGTTGATTAGTATCACTCAATACTCTAGGGCTTCATCCCCTCCTAGTGTACTATTAATATTAATAAGAAGGCTGAGCTTCTAAAGCTGCAAATCCAGCTATGGATCAACCACTGGACCTCAGGAGAGTGATAGCCGTAGGATTGGGCAGGTACACGGGGCCCAAATCACGCAGGCCTTGTAGACCATGGCAGTATGTCAGATTGCTCTCTTGGTACACAAAGAAGGAATCTGATTGGTTAGGGGGTGAGTTTAATAATCTGGGGAAGAGATGCTGGTCACATAGAGCAGGGTGATAGCATTAAAATAGAGATGAAATAAGAGATTCTAAGTAAAAGTCCTCACAAAGTGCTTGGAATATAGTGGGCACATTGTGCCTATTGTTAACAGCAAAGGCAAGTCCATTTCAATCTAGCAGGCCAAACTTTATGGACTGGAAACTTCTGCCTTAAGCTTGGTATTGAGAAAGATTCCACACCTCCTTCAGACCTGGGTGGAGTGTGCAGTGAATGAGAGGTGTCTGCCATGAGCTCAGGATAAGCAGCTGCTAGCATGCATGCTGAGGGGTGCTTTGATAATGATTTTCAAGTAAAGACAAGATTCTTATACACATGAATTTGTCATTTTTTGCAATATTAAAATGTCTGAAGTATGTGATTATTAAAATATCTGAAGCATTATGTAATATAAAAATATAGGTAAGTTTAAACTATAAGAGGATGTTTTTATTAGGCAAAAGCAATGAGTGATGGATGGTGGATTATGGAAATTTACTGAATTAACCTTGAGTTTGGAAATATTCATAGTCAATGCACTGCAAATGAAGCATTCTGCAAGCAAGTTAGTTTGAGTTAGGACAATACTTTATCCCCCTTGTAGAGATCCACAATACAGGTTAGCATGTCAAACATTCAGAAAAACAAGTACACTAAAGAAACCTCTTCAGTGTTGTTGCATCCAGAGTTTTCCAAATTGATTTGACCGTGGAATTTTTTCCACCTAACACTTATTAGTATCTCATATAAATATGATAACATATGCATTAATATTCTTTCACCATAACGTGAGGCTGTGCTACAAAATTTTGATCACTTTTTTTGTTTTGTTTGGTTTGGTTTGGTTCTGGCTTTGGTAGAATTCAATCAGTGTGAGAAAGAGAGACAGAAAGGAGGAGACCAGTAGTACTTAGTATTTGTTTGTTTTTAATGAACCATTTTCACGTAATGATAATTAGTTGTATATATGGCAACTTGGCTCTGAATTCAGTCACTGACTCTGTGACTGGCAATATTTAACCCTTGGCTGATGAAGATCAATTCCTAGCCTGAACCCCCATTCCGAAGTTTCTTGAACTTGGACTACTCAGCAGACACACAGATTCCACAGATGTGGGTCCGTCCCAGAACACTGGAGCTTACTCATTTTGAAATGATTTAAAATTTATTTCTAATTTTCAGTTCAGTGCTTGGTACATAAAAATTACTCTACAAATATCTTTTGAGGAAATGAATGAATATATAACCAAATAAATAATTATGGTCACTATTTGTCCTCACAAGAGAAGGTAATTATGAAACCAGTAGGTATTATGTCAAACCCAGGAGAAATTTTAAATAAAACAATAAGTCTGAGAAATAAACAAGATTTCATTAAAAAAAATTTTTTTTTGTTCTGTGGAGAACAAAAAAGTAAGTTAGATCAACTTTTGTTTGAATTATACACGCTGAAAAAAATAGCACCTTTGGGCAAAAATTGGATACGTTATTGAGTAATCTTGTCTTTTAATAACCTGGATAGGTTTGCGTGCATTAGACAACTCACATAATCTCCTTGTTGTCTCGTCTCTTGGACTAGGTGATCTCTACAGTCCCTTTCCGTTCAAAAGTGTCTGTGAATCTACTCTCTTATAAATGGGATGCTTTGTGATGACTTTTCCCTTGCAGCATTGGGAAAGTGCACAATCCCATTCATAAAACCAGTTGAGTCCAGATTGAAAAGGCCCCAGGAAAGCAGAGAATCCCAATGTTTTTTAAGAGTGTCCTCTCATTAAAGGAATGCTCATAAGAGGAAAACAAGAGCTCTATTAATAGATCTCCCTACACGAGAGCTGTGAAATCCCCTTCACTGAGTATATGGGTCTCGGCCAGAACAGCCATCTCCTCTACAGCAGACTTGATTGGCATGGGAATGCTGGTCAACACAGAGACTGGTTGCACAGCAGGTCCCCTAATAACCACTTATATGTGGTTATTAAGGAGTAATTACTGTCCTAAATGCTCTGTTTATACTAATTCATTTAATCCTGACAGCAACCCTATGAAGTAGGTGTTATTATCCATATTGTACAGATGGGCAAAATATGCTAAATTTATCCATGATTTTGAGCTAGTAAGTGGTGGAGCCAAATTTGAACCCAGGTAGTATGGTTCCAGAAGCCTTGCTCTCAACCATTTTGCTCAGAATATTGTCTAGCCATTGATGAAAGCTGAAATAGACCAAGTCTTCCAACATTTATGGGTTGCTCACTATGCTAAATGTGGTTTGGACTGAGTGGGGTGCAATGATAAGGACCTCATTGCTGCTCTTGCCCAGGTAACACGTAAATCAGTCACTGCAGGCAGAACGAAATGAGAACCAGAATAGAGGTTCTGTGGAAAGAGAAAGGTAGAATTCAAGCTAACCTTTAAGAATAGGATTTTGATAGATAGGATTCTGAAAGAGCATTTTAGGTTCAAGCAACAGCACGGTGTGCAATCTGGACATATCTGCCCAGATTGTGAGACATGCCCGGGGAGATGATGCTTGGCTCTTGGAAAGTTCTGAATGCTTTGCTAAGGAGTCTAAATGTAATTCTATCGGCAATAAGGAGCAACCTGGCTTTTACTTGGTAGTGTAACTCTTGAGATAGTACAGTGGGCTGTACTCTAAGCAGGAGGAATGAAAAATTAAATCAGGGCAGTTTCAGAGACAAATGGAAAAAGGGATAGTGTAGTGCATGTTATGATATGGTACCCAAACCCTCTTCAAGAATAAGGGTCTTAGCCAAGTCGCTGAGAACGCTGCCAACAGAGAGTCCTCAGCTCTCAAGCCCCTTTACCCAAGGTCATGCTCTTTCTGAGGTGATTGGGATCCAATGACTGATTATTGTGGAGGTTTAAAGACCCCTGCCTCTCACCACAGCTCAGGACAGCTCTGGAGGACCATCACAACTTCAGAACACCCAGCACTGCCAATGAAATTCTTTCTCTGCCCAAGCCTGATCCTTCCCTTCTCTGCAACAGGCTGTTTTCCTAATAGTACTCCTTCATTAACCTCATCCACGATCATCTGTCTGTGTTTTAGGAAACTCAACTGTATGCAGGAATGTAGCAAGGGAAAGAGAAGGAGAAGTCAAAGAAGATGCCCAACCAAGGTAACTAGAAGGATGATGATCGAGC
The DNA here is from genome assembly GCA_004026885.1 of Lyroderma lyra. Lineage (NCBI taxonomy): Eukaryota > Metazoa > Chordata > Mammalia > Chiroptera > Megadermatidae > Lyroderma > Lyroderma lyra. The sequence goes on from PVJL010004072.1 coordinate 137,806, forward strand.
TAGCACGATTTCTACCCTGGCAAACTGTAACTGGCCCCTCAGTGGTTTCTCTGGTTCTCTTCTTGACCCTTATAAGCCACTGTTTACACCTAGGCCAGCGAGATCACATATAGAAGAAAACCAAAAGTCTTTATCATACCAACAGTGCTCCCCTTAATGTGGCCCTAGATACCTCTCTAACCTCTATGCTCCCTGTGCTCCAATCACCCTGGCCTGGCCTCTTTGACGTTCTGAAACATGTCAGCCATGTACCTGTTGGTCCTCCAGTAATCCCAAGGCTCTGTCTCTCATTTCATTTAGGTCTCTGTGCTCAAGAATGTCTTTTCAGGGAGGCTTTCCCAACTACCCCATTGAAAATAGCAACCCCAGTTATTCTGTATCCCTTAAACCCTTTACTTTTTTCCAGAGCACTTATTTCAAGTTGATATTGACATTATTTACTTATTTATTGATGTGTTCATTTTCTGTTTCTCTCTCTAGAGTGAGAGGTCTATGAAGGCAAGAACTGTGTGTTTATCACTGTCGTATATCCCTGGTCAGGAACATAATTTATACATAAGTTATTATAAGTTGGGGACATAGAAGTAGTGTACTTTCAGCAGAAAATATGAGCTTCATTTTGAAAATATCAAATCTGAACAGACTTTGGAACAGTTATATCAGAAGTTGAGAAGACATTTGCCAGCTCAGGTTTCCAGGTAAAGACGGAGAAGAGGAAGTTCCTGTGAGTGTCCAGTACCCTGCGAGGTGTATAGAGGAGAATGAGTTAGAACCACAGTTCCTACATTCCTCTGGGGAATATTAGTCTCATGAAAGACTTTGAAAAAAAGAAGAGCATGGTCATATTTTTTTCAATTGAACAGAACCCAATTCAAATGGATTTAACAAAAAGAAAAGAAAAGAAAAGAAAAGAACAACAGAGATAGAGACAGGGAGAGATCAGAGATAGGCATATATAGATATTTTCTTCTATCTCTATCTATCTATCTATCTGTCTGTCTGTCTGTCTGTCTGTCTATCATGGAGAGATCAGAGGGAGAAAGGGAAGGGAAGGGCTTTATTGGCTCATGCGACTGCCAAGTCCAGAGGTTCAGGATGGGACTAGATACAGGGAGTCAGTGATACCAGAACTTGGTCTCTCTTTATCTCTCATCTTTACTCTTCTCTTCTCTGAGGCAACTGCTTTCTCAGTCAGGCTCTTTCAAAATGGATCGCATGGCAAGTAAATCACCAGAACTATTTCCAATTCCTTCCTATCAGCAAACCCAGCTAAAGACATGACTTCCACAGCAGTTCCAAAAAATATTCAAGGATTTTGGTTTAAGGGGCTGGTCTGGCTTGAGTCATGTGTCCAGAGGAATAAATAGTTTGATTCACTTTGCCTGGGACATAGCTGATATGATGAGCTGGAGGCTCCCAGGAGCTGACTATGTGTGTCTCTTCCCAACTCTGCATTCTGTGATTTCACTGTGGTAGCCTGGAATTGGGCACGGTACGAGGATTTACACCATGAAAATAGGCAAATGCTGTAATCAGTTTTCTTAGGAGAATTGGTTGTTAAACACTAAGCAGCACATCATTGGTCATATGACCATTTCTAAAGCCAGGGAGTGGGGGACAAACCCATCAGAATTCAAAGACTAAGAATGGGGCTGGAGTGGACCCTAAAAGGGCAATCAGGACATTGTTACTAAAAGAATGACTATTGGGCAGTGTCCTCTACACTGTATTCATGTTATGTTATATTATCATATCACATCACATTATGTTATAGTTGGAGATCCCCAATGAACTAACAACTCTAAAATGGCCTGAAACCTAAGAGCTGTTTGGGTTTATTCAACTCAAAACTTCTTTGATTAGGGAGCTCCTTTTCTTTCTTTTTTTTTTTATTCATTTTTATTGTTAGACTTATTGGGGTGATATCTGTTAGCAAGGATTACATAGGTTTCAGGCATACAATTCTACAGTGCATTGTCAACTTGTTGTATAATAAGTTCACCACCTAATGTGACTTCTCTTTCCATCACCTTATATTTAGCTTCCCCCCCTCCTCTCCCACCCCCTCCCCTTTCTCCCCTCCCTAACCC